>VXBW01003915.1:1319253-1332489 GCA_013400375.1 Thinocorus orbignyianus | reverse complement strand
CCTCTCCAGCCTGTCCAGGTCCTTCTGGATGGCATCCCTTCCCTCCAGCGTGTCAGCTGCGCCACTGAGCTTGGTGTAATCGGCAAACTTGCTGAGGGTGCACTCTATCCCACTGTCCATGTCTCCAACAAAAATGTTAAATAGTACTGGTCCCATATATATATATATATCATGATACATTTGTTCATTGTGGGAGATCACATCCTGCTGGCTGAATGAACTTGTGCTGAAGCGAAAATAAAAATCTTTGTTTGTGAATTGATGGGCACTACTGAAGTGTACAGAGCTTACGCGATCCTGCTGTGATAACGATAATGAATATATATGGTAAAAAAAAACCTCAGCAGAACTCCCTGAAACAAAATAGGCTGTGCCAGAAACATCAGTGGCCATCAGGGAGTGACCGTGTTTGGTTGTTTTTTTTGTTTTGTTTTGTTTTGTTTTGGGTTTTAAAAAAATAATCTTTCCAAGAGAAATATCTTCTCTTTTCCTTTCTATGTCTGTACATGAATAAAAATTGAGTTCATGCAAGGCGGCAGGCAGCACCAAAATACATGAGCTTTCCTTGAAGCTAAGATATTGGAAGGAAAATAAATTGTCAGAAATTCAAACCCTGAGAGAGAGAGATTGCAGAGATGCCAGAACTTTTCTTGCTCTGTGGGGCTTTTCTGCGCTGCTGTCAGCCAAGGCCAAGGTGACAAGTTGTTGACTCTAAAGGCTCTGCAGGAACGCTAAATGGTTATCGTTATTTAATACTTAGGCTCTATTAAGCAGCAGCCTCTTCTTTCCAGCTTCTAAACACTTCTCAGACATGCGCTAATTTGTGAGGCTGGAGGCTACTTTTCTTTTTTTCCAGGCAGATCTTGAGGTCTTACTGCAGCCCTGCCGTGGAGCTGAGCTGGGGGGTAGTTAATGGATGGAGTTTCTGGCCCCTCCTCACTCTTTGTGGCACAGAAATGGCCTGGAGGAGGTTGGCTTGCTCTGGGGTTTGTGGCTGGTGAGCAGAAGTCCCTTTTTCTCTGTTATTATTTGGGGGGCTGTTCATTTAGGAGTTCTTCTATGAAGCTGTTGGCACACAAGCTGAACAACCGCCAGAGTCCCTACAGAGAAATCTTGCAACTCTTTGGCTGTTCAGGGGAAACCTAAAACTCCTTCGTTTTGGGGGCCAGGGTTAAGTTCTGTTAAATTTTTGGTGGTCACCCTGAAAAAACAAAAAAAAAGCCATTCTCTTCTTCTGATCTCTTATTGGGAGTTTTACAGTTCTTACTGAGTGCTGGAAACACCACACGATCTCATGTTAGAAAGTTTGGAAAATTAACTATCAATAATGATGAAGTTTGGGTTGGGTTAGTGTCTGAGGGGTAAGTGCATTTGAGAATTAGAGGTGAAAATTTATCCGTCTTTCAAGTCACACACCCCCCAGCTCCTACCCCTTCAGAGCATATTGACTTTAGGGAACAAAAACGTCAACAAATCTCTAATTTGTATGCTTTAATCTCTGCTGAGAAGCCTCTAATTTTAGGCCCTTCTCCTTCAGTCTTGGCTCTGATCACTGTATACTTTCTTTATTTTTTCTTTCTCTTAGATTGGAGCCCTCCTCTGAGTTCTGTGCTGGGTTCTGAACGGTTTTGCTGGCTTTGCTCTGCAGCTCACTTTGAAATTGCTGTGATCTGGTCAGTGTTACGTGATTATTTCAGCTTAGAATATCTCCACCGCACAATTTGCGTGCTTTATGGTTAAGAAAATTTTGTGATGATCCAAACAATCCAGACGGAACAATGAAAGAGTAGGAGAAGGCTTGATCGTAAAGCTAGGGAAAAAAAACCCTTGACATCCCAAACCACACCATATTAGAGCTTTCATTTTTCTCACGTGTTTAGTTTGTTGTTTTTGTCGTTGTGCGTTCTTCTTTGCATATTATTTTACCAGCAACGCAGCGTAATAATTATGCTTTAGACCTGCTTTGGAGAAACTGTTGTTTTTTGCAACACCGGTGAACTTGCCTCTTGGACCATTTGCAACACCCCTTGCTGTCCCTTTCCGCTGGAGGAAAAATAGCGTTAGCTCAGCAGCAATCACCATGAGAATTTGAGACAGTTAAGGTACATTAAAGTCTTTTATACTCATAAATTCAGAATTTTTCACTTAAAGGGCTTGCATTTTTTATGAATAGGCAGTGTGTAAAAGTCGAACGTGTTCAGCACATGATGAAAAATACCTTTGTTAAGAAGGAAGTCGTTGGGCTGCTACCAAATGCCCCTAGTGCTAGGAAAAACATGGGATTATGTGACAGTAGTTGCACATTTTTGAAGCATGACCGTATCACTTGAAGCATTTCCCTACCCTCTCCTTGTTTTCCACCCCCCCTGGAACTGGGAGGAAATGGATCCTACACACCCGCCCATTCACAAACCCCCTGGCAGAAGGCCAGCTTCCCTCTCTCCATCTCTCTCTCTCTCCATCCCCCAGCCAAGCTCTGCTCTTTTTTTCCCCCTTCTCCTTTCGCCCTCCTCTCTGGGGTCTCTGCCCACATTCAGGCCTCCTTCAGCAACCGATGGCTTCTCCCAGGCCTTCTGGCAGAGCTCCTCTGACTGTTGCTGGTTATCCACACGGACCCTCTTTCCCCACGCTTCCTGAAAGCTGTGTTTTGTGTGGGACTCCGACTTGTTGGGAATTTGTTTTTGCTGATGGAGCTCTGACTTGTGTTTCCAGATTCTCCTTCGGCTTTCTCTGTGTTCTGGTCTGCCCTTTCACAGCGGCTGTGCTGCTGCCAGCAAGTGACGGGGCGGGGGGGGAGTTCAAAAGCCCTTGCACACATCCGTATGCCAGGTCTTTGCCAATCCTTCTTCCCCAGCTGGTCTGGCAGCAAAAATACTACCTGTTATGGCAGCAGCGGTTGCTGTGACTGCTTCAGGTGCCCTGGCTGGTGGTGGAACAGTGTGGCAGGATTTAAACCCACACCTCACCACACCAGCACCAGGGGATTTGAGGCTGAAGTTGTCAAATAATGTGTACTGAATTGTCCCCGTAGTGATTCTCGGCTGCTTTGGGAGTGTGGGTTTTGGATGATGGCCAAAGTCTGATCTTTTTTTCTATTTTATTTTTTTTTTTCCCATGGTGGGGTTAACACCATCTGAAGAGGCACTGGGATATTAAATAGAGAACGTTGGCTGGGGGTTAACACCATCTGAAGAGGCACTGGGATATTAAATAGAGAATGTTGGCTGGAAAAACCTCTTCCTAGCAGAAGCCTCTATATTTTTTTTTAATGGGCTGGAAACTCCCTGGCCTGCTTTGGCCATTCCTCTGCTTAAGGGCGGGTAAGGTGTGGGAGGGTGAGTGTGTCTGTATATGTCGAAGAGTGGCTGCCACAGCTGTCCCATGCTGGGTGTGCTGGCTCTGCTCACTGCGGCCCTGGGAGCGTAACTGGAGAATCAGCCTAGTGTCCCGCTGGCTGCAGCTGGGCTTCTTCCCCTTACCCTTAGCCCAAGGGGTTAGCACAGACTCCAAGAGTCCATTGCAGCCAGAGGAATCATGNGTCCTCACAGCAGAGGTTCTCCATCCTTCTGATCATCTTCATGACTCTCTGCTGGACCCCTTCCACCAGGTCCACGTCCTTTCTATGTTGAGGACTCCAGAGCTGGACACAGGACTCCAGGTGGGGTCTCACCAGAGCAGAGTAGATGATAGACTGATCCCCTCCCATGACCTGCTGGCCATGCTTCTTTTGATGCAGTCCAGGATGTGGTTGGCTTTCTGGGCTGCCCTTAACGTAGCTCTCGTTTTAGCATGGTCTTCACGCTGCTCCTCACCCACCGGCTGAGCACCAGGGAACAAGGAGTTTCCGTCTGCAGCAGGAGCACAGCTTTGAGCCAGGGATTTCTCTCTGCTGAGCTCACATGTGCAGGAGAAACACCACCCGCCCGTGAGCCACATGCTTCAATTGAGAATGAGCATAACAGGGGATTACTTCCAGAGGGTTTGCTGCCTCTCTGACCCCCACCTCCTTATATATGTGCAGCTTGGGAGCAGGGAGAGGAGGCAGCATGAGGCTCTTGTTTTCACTCTAAGCCTGTGTCTGAAAAGGAGACTTTCACTTGAATTTTGTTTTCAACAAGCAAATTCTATGCCAAATCTGTAATCAGATACAAACAGGAATGAGCTCCAGAAGCAAAGGCAGCCAAAGGGAGCTTTTTGTCTTAAAAACCACTTTCCCACCTGGCCAAGAAGTCCCCGCGTGTGCCTGGCACGATGGGTCAGCCCTTCCTGAGCCACCCGTGAGGGCTCTGCCTGGTGCTCAAGCATTGACTCTCAACTCCATTGAGTCCTAGTTGTTGCTGCCTCAGATGGAGCTTCCCAAAGTGTTTCAGATGAGTGGGGAGGAAAGGCATGTACCTCTTGTCTTCGGTTTACATGCCATGTCTGCCTGGAATGCAGCTTCTAGCCTGAGTGCTTTAGAAAGTAGCTCCTTAGAGTTCTGCCAGAATGGACCAGCCTTGTGTGTGAAGGAGAAGGTGGTGTTTTGCTAGTCATTTTGAAACATCTCTTGGTTGTAGTCTCTACTGTACCTCATCATAGGATTGTTTGCTGTGTCCTAGTTTAAGGTTTGGTGGTTGTTCTCTCTGTCGTTGGTTCCCCCAAGTTGGATCCGTGAGGTACTCATCCGTCTGCAGACCTGTGAAAAATAGCTTTCCAGCTTCTACCGGCTTTAGCTCTTTGAGACTGTTCAGCAAGTTCTGGAGATCCGTTTTGGTGAACTGAAGAAAATGCTGAATGTAGTTGTTACCGCTTTATATTGTTTTTTCTAACCACAATCATGTTGGCACAGGAGAAAGAGCCAAGCTTGTCTTATTTGCTCCCCATCTGCACTGAGAGGCAGCTTGTACTGCTGTGATTGCAAACACCAGTGAAGTGTTGCCATCCTGTTCTGACTAATGAGGATATGTCACCAGGAGGAATCTGGGAGCACAGGCTATTGTTGGTGCCACTTGTTCACATTCCACTATCTAGAAGGCTGCTGAACTCAAGCGTGATTGAGAGTCTCTCCAGGGTGACCCTGGGCTTGGGCATCAAGCTAGAGGTCATTTTTTTGAAAGAGATGTCACCCCGAGTTAAACACTTGGAAAAGATGAGCCGTGGTGATCTCTGGTGGAGCTGAACCAGAGACCTGGCTTTCTTCAGTGAATGCTTGTTCTGTCTTTCACTCTTTAAAGTACATTCATAAGATGCTTACATGAGTCGTTCTCCTGCTTTGAGGTTTTTATTGCTGCAGCATGGGTAGGTGAAACAAAACTCATTGCAGACTGCTCAAGTAAAGAAAGGAGCAGAAATAACACTCACAGAGAAGGACAAAATGATGCTTTTCCTGTGTTCCTAGGCCTCTTCCCTCTGTTTGTGGGTCAGAGGATGGGGTGATTTCCTTATCTTTGAACTGACTCGTCCATGGAGCTTGTTTGTTTGTGGCAAGAGAGTGTACTAGGGTTGGAAGGAAGGCTGTAGTCAGTTGGCTGTTGCCTGAGATGGAGCTTGGATTAGCTCTGGCACCTTGAACCACCAACCCAACAAAACCAGGTATTGTTTGGGCAGGCATAACTTCTTGTAGAAGCTGAGCGAGATCACTCCAAGAAACGAAATTTAAGAGATGTCTTTTAAATAACAGGACAGGCTGGTGTACCTCCTCCTTTATTGGGGTGATCAGAGAGAAGACAGAACTTGCACATGCAAACTATTCTTATTTTGCTATTAATCATAAATGAAATAAGTATGTGCCATAAAGGAATAGACAAAGCCGTTGACTGTTAAGTCTTGTACTCCTAACAGTTAGTCCTGCCAAAGATGTTTTAGGGAGAACGGCCAGGCAGATTTGAGCTAGTAGATGAATGTGCTAGGGAATAAAAAACTGCAACAGAGGACTCGCTGGAATGTTGTAAAAAAACTTCTGCAGAAGTGGTCTGTTTCAAGTTGAAGATCGGGGAATGGCATAATAAAAAATAAATTGTTTCCCCCCTTTTTGTATTAGAAAAGCCTCAGGCCATAAACATCTTGAAAGAAATGGAATTTTTTTTGTTTATCCTTCTGAATGGATCAGAGTTGCTTGAAAAAACGTCGTATTTTTTGTACAGAACCCACAAGAGCAGCAGGGTTTAGAGTCCTATTTTTAGTGTCAGTAAGTCAACCAGCTTGGTACGCTGGGAAATCCCCAGCTCGTGGCACCTAAAGGTTAATATTATCAGCTCTCCAAGAACTGTTTTAGAAGATATTTTAGTTCCATTAGCTCAGCTTGTGTTACCAGTTGTAATAATAATAGTAAATTTATTGCTTGTGCTATCATAGCCTTTTGAAGAGCCGAATAAGACCGTTATTTTCTCCAGTTCATGCTGAAATTTAGCGGGTTTTATTTCCACTTTAAACCTCAATTCAGCCTTAGAATGCTGAGAAAGGATCTTTCTGCCTCACCTCTTGCAGTAAACAATCCTCATAGACCCAGATTATAGTCTTAAAGCAGAATGTAGAAGAATCCTCAGCTCTTAATAGGGAGGACAGAGGTTGCCCTTTGTGGAGGAAACATCTATATAGTCAAATGAAAAATCACTGCTATGTGATGTACAGTCCTGGTATGGACCAAAACCTGTGCAAACAACTTTAAAGGTGATTACGGTTAAAACTCACAGATGTTGATGCCACCAGATACCATTTGTAACGGAGGTGCACTGTCTTGTCCCCAAGTGTCCAGGTGTTCCAAGTCCTGTGTGCACATGAGCATGCACAACATTTGCAAACCTTTTGCAAGGTCCTGTAGCTACATACTTGCTCACGTGTGCTTTTGTGGGACTTTTTATTTGCTCACAGGATATGAAAGCTGGGGGTTTCTCATTTCCCAGCTTTTCTCTGCAACTCTAACAGCTGGAAACATGTGTGGGTTTTTTTTTTGTTTTGTTTTGGATTTTTAAAATATTTTTTTATTTAATGAAATTAACTGAAATAGTGCTTTGACTCACTGCAAAGTTAAAGTTATGGTTGCAGAGGTGTCCTAACCTTCATGTCCCTACTTGACAGTACTTGATTCCTCCTAATAAAAAATGTTATCTGTTCCTCTCCTCTTTACTTGGCAGCTGAAGTAAATTCAACATTCTTGCAGTCTGTGAATCTTTACCCTACAGCCAGGTGCGGTCAGTCCCTGCTTACAAACTTTCTGAAGCATTTTTAGGGTGGTGAGGCACTGGAACAGGTTGCCCAGAGAAGCTGTGGCTGCCCCATCCCTGGAGGGGTTCAAGGCCAGGCTGGATGGGGCTTGGAGCAACCTGGTGTGGTGGGAGGTGTCCCTGCCCAGGGCAGGGGGTTTGGAAATGGATGGTCTTGAAGGTCCCTTCCACCCCTAACCATTCTATGATATTTGGATTTTCAGTTGTTTCTTTTTGCCTGAGAATGGTTTTGAGAGTGTATGGATACTTGATAGTTTATTTTTTAAAGCTGGGTATGCCGTTGGTCTGTGCTTTATGACTGAGGCCAGGAGATGCTGTCCTGGTCGCTTACTGTGAGGACAACAGTAGTGATGTGCATGGTTAGAGTGTCCGTGGTTGTAATGAGCTGCCCCGTGTCCTTTCCTTAAACAGACAAATGCAGTATTTTCATTAAAACCTTCCAGTTGGCACAAAGCAAGAAGAACAGCAGGGAGTGACAGCAAACCCTATTCCTGAGCTCCTTTGCTCCTCTTGAGGGTGTATTTGCTGCTGAGGGGTGGCAGGGGCACCGTGGAGAGGAGGGCAGGGCATGGGAGCACTGCCTTTCATCACCTCTCTCTTGGGTCCAACTGGCTTTTCCTTCCTCCTCCTTTCGGACTTGTTGCTGGGATTTGAGAGTGTGTCATGCGCTCCTGGGGCATTCCAATCACCCCATGTATGTTGTCCAGAAAGAAATAGCTTCCTCTGGTGATGTGTTGGCTGTGTGCAGGTTTTTGGCTCTTTTGTCCAGCTCGCTGCTGTGCGCCAACTTAACGACTCCGTTCTGTAACGATGGAGGGGCAGCAGCCTTGCCATTGCTGGGAGTAAAGCTTGCTTCCCTTTGTGGAACTGAACGTGCCAAAACGGGCTAGTAAAGCAGCACTGCTTTTCCAGTTTAACAGGTTTAGCTGATGGTACTGGGTCGCCAGTGCCGCAGTTATTACAGTTTGATAACTCACCCAGGGCTGGCAGCGAAGGGTTTGGTTTTTCTTTCTCCGCTTGCGCACAGCGGCAGCGATAGTCATCGAGGCTCTCCGCCCTGCAAAGATAATCCCTCCGGGGTTATCGTTTCCTTACAAACAGACGTGTGAAGTGTTTGTGGAAGGGCTTTTGAAGTGCTGCGGGGCAGGTGGTGTGTACACAGGGGCAGAGGATTTCCCTGCCCCAGCGCGGCTCTCCTCGAGTGCTCGTGCTCTGCGGCCGGGGCTGTTTGCCTTTCTAATGAAGGGAGCTGTTTGTTTGAAATACGCGGTGGAAGGTATTTAAACAGAGACCAAAGTAAACTTGGGGGCTGTTCAAATAAGCCCTGCCTATCTGGTTTGTGAAGTGCAGGAAGACAGTTTGGCTGCAGCTTACCTCTGGGAAGGGCGGTTAGGAGGCTGTTTGGCTAAGGAGCTTGGGCTGCGCTGGGTGCTGCTGCAGCCTCTGATGGGCTCACACAGGCGTTCCTCGGGATGCTGCCATGATGGAGAGCTCACAATTACCCTGGTTATTTAAAAAGGGGGGATTTATTCATTAGCTGCAAAAACTTGGGTACGTTCACATTTGATTAAAACCATCCCAATTAGACAATGGGCTGCTGAGAGCCAACATATGCTATTGCCTTTATAACGTCATTAGGAACCCAGAGTCCCCACTTTGAAATAAGATCGTGCCCGAGTACGCAGACATCTGTTTCTGCCTAGCCAGATGGAGGTCAGCAACACAGCTTAAACTGCTAATCCTCCTTGTGGAGAGGGGAAGGGGAATCTGAGGAAGGTAGTAACAAATGAACTTGGATCCTGTTCCTGGCAAGGCACGAGGTATCGATGGCTGATACAATGCTTGGAACATGCACAACAGAGCTCTGGTAATAAGTTCCTGCCTAACCGCAAGCAGAGTTTCAGAGAGCAAAGGAGCGCTGGAGGAAGTGATACTCTTTGTGGTTACAGCACTGCAATTCCTCCCGGAGAACCTCACCGCTCTTCCTGGCCCCGCCACCACTGTGCCTGATGGGAAGTGCTCCTCGGCTGCGGCACAACGTTTCTCAACAATAACTGGCAAAGTGGGGATCTTGATGGTGGGGAGCACTTTTCACCCCCTGCCATAGCACAAAACAATTAAAACCGGTCATGTGGGGAGTTCAGGAGCAGAGATTTCCAACCCTGTCCAATAGAGACCATATGTTTCCATCCATCATTTATATTTTTTGGTGGGGAAGAAAGTGCCAAGCTGGTTGGGACAACAATGCCGCATCCTCTGGCATTGTCTCCCTGCGCGTTCTCCTCGGGAGCAAAGAGAGTCACACCACTTCAGGCTCCTTGGGTTCAGCACAGAGATTAAAACAAACAAAAAGTCCTTAATGCTCCTGGAGTGCAATAAATATGCTAGAATTTCAATAGGATCCAAACAAGCGACAATAATAGCATTAAGAGCTTGGCAAATCCTTTGATGTTATGGGCCAGAAAGGGACTGCAGTCGTCTGTCACAAACATATAAACTTTTGACCTCCAACCTTTGTGTCAAATGGCTTTTCCATAGGGAGGATTCCTATCCCTCTCTGAGTGCCACTGCATTTAGTAGAGCATCAAACACTTCACTGGTGCTTAATGCCTTGGAAAGCCTCCAAGGTTGCCAGAGGGTAGGGCCGAGGAGAACTGTCCCCTCTTCTGCCGGCGGGTAAGTGGAAGTTCCCTGCCAAGCCCCCCGTTTTCCTCTAGCCAGATTGCATCTGCACACAGCAGAGAAGTGCAGGAGGGAGGATTGCCTCTTGGCGGGCAGGGGACAGACATCTTAAGTTATTTTTATTACCACCATGTGGTTGGTGTTAGCCAAAGACCAGAGCCCTCATTTCTGCAGCGTGTTGTGCAAGCATGCAGCTGAGAGACGGGCTGTTACAGGCTCGGGAAGGCTTCGTCCTTGTGCTGCAGAGCTGTCTGGGCTGAAGTCACAGAATCACAGAATGGTTAGATTTGGGAGGGACCTTAAAGATCATCCAGTTCCAACCCCCCTGCCCTGGGCAGGGACACCTCCCACCAGAGCAGGTTGCTCCAAGCCCCATCCAGCCTGGCCTTGAACCCCTCCAGGGATGGGGCAGCCACAGCTTCTCTGGGCAACCTGGGCCAGGGTCTCACCACCCTCACAGCGAAGAATTTCTTCCTAATATCTCATCTAAACCTCCCCTCTTCCAATTTAAATCCGTTGCCCCTTGTCCTATCACTCCACTTCCAGACAAAGTCCACCAGAACAAGTACAGAACAAGAGGTTTTACGCAGTGGAACTGCTCTTTCGAAGGAACTGAAGAAATAATTTATAATGGACAAAATACTGATATTTTCCCTCTTCATTGGGAGTTTACACTGAAGAACGCTGGAGTGTCTCAGAAAGGATATCTTCATGTTAGCAGTGACCAGACTAAGGCAGTGATGTGATTTTACTGTGGCCCTTGCTGTTAGAAATATTTGCCTCAGAGCTTGGCTTGAAAAAAACTAATTCAGATTGACTGGAATATCGACAATATGACATTCTCAAAAATGGTCTGAAGGAGCACCTAGGATAAATGTCAATATGGCAAATTAAGGGAACTTGCTGTACTTTCCAACTTCAGTAATGATCTGAAAAAAAAGCACCCAATGTAAAAATGAAAATACAGGGGAAAAACTCTCGGAGAAGCTGAGGGAATAAGGAGAAAGAAAACAGCTTAAAGTCATGTTTGTGTTGCCTTTACCTGACTTGGGCCATGCCCATTTCACTGGTGGTCCCCGAGTAATGGTAGTGTAGGGCACTGCCACTGCTGGAGGCACTGTCTCACAGTGGAAAAATGAAGAGTAATGGTATTAGAGACTATGCAGTGATGAAGCGAAAAGTTTTAGGGTAAAGCAGTTGTGAGCAGTTGAGACTGTTGAGACTGTTCTCCTAGCACTGCTCTCCCAGATAAAGGTAAAAGCTTGAGCGAGATGTAAACAAGGACGGAAAACAATTCTAAGCTGGCCAGGACCAGCTCTGCGGTTTGGTCAGGTTCCAGGGAAGATTTGAGCCTGCAAAGGGTGGCAAAGGTTACTGGCAGCGACTTCATCACTGAGACCCCAACGACCACTACCAGGAGGCACTGCGCAGATGCATGGAGGCGGAGAACTCATTTTAATACAAAGCAGGGATAGGTTATGCGTAGGTATAAGTGAGTACTATAAATATAGAGTCCTGCTCTGAGGCAGGTGCGCACAGTTTTGGTGGGTCTACCCCCCGTGCTGCCCAGCGCTGAATAAACACAACTACAGCACAGCTTCACAGGTTGTGGGGTCTGTCTTTCCATGTGTCATGCGTAAGAAACACATACCCCTGCTGGAGAGAGAAATTCACAGAAAGAGGTTGTTTGTATTATAAATTTCTAAAGCTGCCTCCTCCTAAGCAGCATCATGTCAACCTACATGAAAACCTGATGCCCAAGAGCACAGCGGTGACAACTGTATATCTCCCACGCTGGAAGAAAGCCAGGGAGTAAAAACAAGTGACTGTGATTAATTTAGAATATGGATGTAGAGATTAAGGGTTGCAATAAATGTATATTATCAGGTGGCCTGACAGCACATGTGATAACTCTCCTCATCTGCAAGGGCTTGAAGAGTGTAAACACCACAGAAGGAGAGTAATTGCTAAGGATGGTACAGAGAGAAGCTGAATAATTATGAATATTTGGATGAAATTTTCAAAAATGAGGTTGAACAGCAGGGAAAAAGAAATCTCTCCAAGTGTTCATCTGATTGTGCGTCCCATAGAATCTGAACTGTTTTAGTATCTAAAAATAGACATAATTGATCTAATTATACTTTTCTCTCTCTAATTCCTATCATGCCATAAATTACTCATCAAAGCTGCTAAGTATAACCTGTTTCCAAGTCTTTCACCCTGTGGTCCAGACCTTCAGCTGCTGGAAATCTGTTTAGCGACAGTGATTTTCACCGTGCTGTACTGATATCCAACTGTTCAAGGTTTGGCCTTTCAAAAGGCTTTTGAAGCTTGCTTCTGGTACACAGAAGAGCAGACAAGTCTTCAAAGCCTGATTTAAACGAGTAATGCTTGCAGACTGACTCATGCTGCTGCTTTATAAAATTTGAAGAATGTCACCAAAGCTTGCAGAATTAGCCAGCTTCTCTTTGTTTGGTCCCACATCAAATCAGCTGCAACACAAGGATGTTTCTAGATTTTTATTTAATTTTTTTTTCCTAGTTTCCAGCTTCCTGTTACTTCCCTTTGGACACATTGACCTTTGCATCTTACAGATATCTGTTCTTGCTGAGTTAATGTGTGGAGCTGACAGCAGGGCAGTCAAATGCTTTCCTTGAGCTGTAGGGAACAACCAGGCTGTTGTGCGGTGGCTCCTTGCTCCCGCTAGTCAGGAAACCCACCTTAAACTGCTCAGCTGAGGAGGGATTTGGAATTGAAGAGTCTCGCTGTGAGTTTTCTTCTTCGGTTCTCTCCCAGCGTGGAACGGGATTGATTTCTTCTATAATCTTTTCATTTCCTTGGCTTCCACTTCGCAGCTCACTGTCAACCACTGGAATTTGCTGTTTGTTACAGAAATGGGCAGGCACATGTATGCAGGCACAGATTATCAGTGGATATATTGTGGTTATGCATCCAGTTACGTGCTGCTTGTAGAAGAGGAAACATTGAGGATGTGATCCTTCATCCCATGTGTAAGCAAAGGTGGGAAGCATTCCAGAGCAGCTGGGTAAAACCACTTGTCTGGGGTTGTTGAGTTAAATGTGGATTCTTGTTTTGTTTTCCCTAATTCCTTGGTGTTTTGAGGTGTGGGAGGATGCAGCGGTGTGTGGTGACACAAGCAGCTGGGAGACTGACAGCAAATGTGTTGCAAGGCAGAAGCTGAATTATTTTTTTCCATTGTGGAGTCCGTCACAGGTAGCAGAGGGAGAGACTTCTTTTGTCAGCTTCCTGGCGGAGGGCAATTTGTCATTTTTTTGCAGAGATTAACAAACATTAAATGCTTGTGAGACCCCACCTGGAGTACTGTGACCAG
>VXBW01003915.1:1282311-1319214 GCA_013400375.1 Thinocorus orbignyianus | reverse complement strand
AAGGTCCCTTCCAACTCTAACCATTCTATGGTTCTATGAAATGCTGTGTGGGATCCAGAGGTTATGGGAAAGATGAGCTGTGCTGTACCGAGAGCCAACTGCATTGGATGAAACCACTTTCCCTCTAAGTAACGTGGTGATGGGGCTGTGATGTCTCCTTATCGTCATCTTTTCCTGAGAGCATGGGGCAACATACAGGTGCTGGCTGTATGCAGCCGTTGCTCGTGTTCATTAAGGTTTTCTAAGGTTCCTCACAGTAAGACATAGACAGTGGCTCTTGGGTGCAAGAAGCTACTGAGGTGGGATCTTCCTGGTGCATTTCCACCAAACCTCTGTTTGATCTTGGGCAGAACTGTTGGTGGCGTGCCTTGGCTTCCCTCCTCTGAAAAGGTGTGAGCTGGGGGGGCTGTGGGGCAGGATGACTGTGCCCACCCCGCTCACCAGCCGAGATCCCAAATGCACAATCAGGGCAGCACAAGGATTCCTTCCTTCTCTTACTGGTGAGTCCATCCCAGTGGAAAGAGTCATTTGTATGGTACTGGGCTGTGATGACTTGAGACTTTTCAGGCCAAGGTGTTTTGTACGTACAATGTATTTATTACTCTCTAAGTCTGTCTCTTACTACTTTTTTGTTTGGTTTTCCCCCCCCTTTTTTGTCTGGCCAAATGGCAGGGAGCACTGGAGTCAGTTGAATGGACTTAAGGAAGTTTGGTTAGTATTCCAGAAGGCAGTCCTGCTCCTCAGACAGCAGAGTTGCAGCGACAGGGAGGAATAATAAAGCGTTCAAACTGAAATCAATCCAGCAGTTATTTAGCCAATACCTGCAGCAAATTTGGCATATTAAAGACCTCTCCGTGCCAGCTGATGAAATAATTTCCAGGCACTTTTCTTCCAGCGCACCAATAACTGCTTCTCCTTTGTGTGTTTGGCCTAATGGTTGTTGTGGAACTACTAAAAACAATAAAACGTGTTCCCACAAGGTATTTAAGTTCACCAAGTAAAAAGTGGTAAAATGGATGGCAGGGATCTAAGATGCCCCGAAGTCTTAATTTTTGGTTTTGCAAAGGTAGAAATTATCTTTCAGCCATAACAAGAGGCACGCAGCTATAGCTGTGGTTTATTTGTAAGATCAGCAAAGCACAAGCAGAGGTTAGGGAGGGGAAGTCTGATCATCATTTAATAAACACAGTCACATAGAAGGGATGTGATCTGATTGAAAGTTGTGTTTTTCTCTGAAGGTGTTGTATCTACTCTATGTTGTCATGATTTACATTTCGTCCTAGTGAAATGGGGAGGACTTGCCAACTGACTTGGTTTTTTTTCTCAGTCTTTTTCTTTGGCTTTATCTGTATATTTGCCTTCCCCCTGCCCCGATTTTGCCACAACCTTTTCTTTTCCCTACTTAAAAGTGAAATGGGACAGGGAGTAGTTGTGTCCATGTCAACACAAGGCTCCGCATGCTCACCCGTTTTTGAAAGAGAACCAAAAAAAAAACCCCAACCCCCGAAACACAGCACGTGCTCTTATTGAGCCCTAGCAGAAGCTGTAATTAGACAGAAATCCAAAATAAGATCTTTGCTTGGCAAAAAAAAAGAACCTAATTCCTGCCATGAAACCTGGTAGTGCCATTATTTTCAGATCAGTTGAAATGACTGTCCATGAAGAAACAGCTGTGCCCGCAGGGACGCTGCAAACCTGAATATTAGAAAATTCCCATCTGGTGATCAGCTTACCAACCAAAGGGAAGTGTAGAAATTTTCTGGCAAACTCTTCAAAACCGTTCGGCAGATTGAAAAGGCATTAGCAAGGAGGCTATATTTTGCCTGATATTGTTTCTGTTACAGCTGATGTGAAAGCTTGGGACCGCTGAGTTCAGCCTCAGGACCATCATGGGTTTAAGCAGGAAGGAGATTTCACCTCAAATGAGATTATGGCTGAGTTTTGCAGGTGGCTGGGTTCTGCCGTTGAATTCGGCGAGCTGACTGTCCCGAGGACAACTCTCCTAAAGCAGAAAGAGGGTTTTCTGTGTTGGGCTGGAGTCCTGTGGTTGCTTGGCCATGGTCTCCCCACACAGATGCAGGCACTGTGGCCACATGCCCCGTGCTCGAGCCCATGCAGGTGTTTTCTGCAGCACCAAGTGTTTTCTTGATGTGCTAAAAATTGCAGACCATCGTGTCAGGAGCCGTCTTCCTCGGGGGCTTGGCTGGAATCACAGGGTGCTTGAGCAAGTCAGTCAGCTGAGGGCACGGTGTTCTGCTGACCTTACCACCACAGCCCAACTTTCATGGAATCACGGAATCAGGGAATTGTCAGAGTTGGAAGGGACCTCTTGAGATCCTCCAGTCCCACTCCCCTGCTAAAGCAGGGTTGCCCAGAGCTCAGCACTCAGGGCTGCATCNCTTCTCCTCAGAAGACGCTTTCCAGCAGGTCCGCCCCTAACTTATATCAGTGCCCGGAATTCTTCTTCCCCTGATGCAGGACCCTACACTTGCTCTTGTTGAAACTCATGAAGTTCTTCTCTGCCCAGCTCTCCAGCCTGTCCAGGTCACGCTGGGTGGCGGCACAGCCCTCTGGAGCGTCAGCCAGCCCTCCCAGTTTGGTATCAACAGCAAACTTGGGGAGCATACATTCAGTCCCCTTGTCCAGGTCATTGACGACTATGTTGAACAAGACTGCACCGAGTATTGACCCTTGGGAGGCACCACTGGTTACAGGCCTCCAACTTGACCATGGTCCATTAATCAAAACCCTTCGAGTTCTGTCACACAGCATCTCTCAGCCCACCTTACTGCCTGCTCATCTAGCCCACGCTTCTTCAGTTTTCTAATGAGGTTGTTATGGGAGACAGTGTCAAAAGCCTCGCTGAAGTCAAGGTAGATGACATCTGCTGCTCTCCCTTTATCCAAACTTAGTGATCTCCTAACTGAGTGAGGCTTATTTGAGAGGCTATGGAGACTACAGCAAAGTTATCCTTAACTTCAGTGACCTTTGGAGCTGCCTGACCTCTTTGCCATTCTTTCAGGGTGTTGCACAGCATCTTGGAGCCAGCTAGCAGTCTGCCTTTCCACCATGTCTTGCAGATTATTGCTGCTGCCCGCTGCATCTCGTCATACCTCAGCTGGGTTTTGGTGTTCAGCAGCAAGGACCATACCTGTCATTTTTCCCAGTTTCTTTTCCTTGCTGCTGCAGCGGACCCCTAGATGCCGGCTTTCAGAGAACAAGCATAGGTCTCTTCTTTGTCACCTGTATGGGAGTGATTGTAATTTGAGAGAGATGATCCTATTCACTTCCTTTAAGAAGGCAAGAAAGATTCTTGAAGAAGAAATAAAAAGGCATGTTTTACACAACAAAAAGTCAGCATAAATTGACATATTTTCCAGAAAATCCTGGCAGTGCTGAAATGGATGAGTTTATAGCATTTCAGACAGTTGTATCTCCCGTTTTGGTTTGAGGAGACCCTGTTAGCTGTGCAGGAGACAGGAGGGTGTCTAAAGGAAGCTTACAGTAGTAGGCAGCAGAGACGGGAGAAGGCAGCAGCAGATACCAAATTCAGCATTGCCTGAGGAATGTGTGTATTTCCAGTGCCTTGGCATTTCCTTGCAAGTTCTTGAAAATAGTGGAAGTTGAGTACAGAAGCAGATAATTCTGGTGAATTGGAGCTGAGGGTTCCAAACACACGGGCAATGTCTGCACTGCACACATGTCAAGAAGTCACCACAAGGAGATAGTTGAAGGATTGGTCCAGGAATTCACCGTTGCTTTTGGATGTGTATAAAAAAAACTTCCTGGCATGTGCTGTAGCAATTTGCATCTCAGCCCAAATTTTTAAGAAGTAGAATCATAGAATCATAGAATGGTTAGAGTTGGAAGGGACCTTAAAGATCATCCAGTTCCAACCCCCCTGCCATGGGCAGGGACACCTCCCACCAGAGCAGGTTGCTCCAAGCCCCATCCAGCCTGGCCTTGAATTCCTCCAGGGATGGGGCAGTAATAAATGATGATAAATAATTTTCCTGACAGAACAGGAAGTGAGAATTTGCCAGTTTATTTTGATGAGAGGAGTTCCTCTAAGGAACCTCCTCCTTTTCTAAGGGTACAAATCTTGTTCCTCAGGCTGTAAATGTGAAATGGAAAAGTCAGAGCAGGTATCCTGTCTTTTACACTAAGTTGCCTCCTGATTTTCTGGATCGGAAGAGAATTTCTCGCAGACAGCCAGGAGTCAGACAGGTCCACATTCAAACCTAGCCTGTGAGTAGTCTCACTTGGTCTTTACTCATCTACAGCATAAAGAATAGTGGCAGAATGTGCCCGTAATATTCCAGTGGTGCCTTTTATGAAATAGTTACTGGGTGGGATAGGAAAAAACAATGTGAAATTGGCTAGAGCCTGAGTTCCTGCTTCGCAAACGTCTTACTATGTATTTCAATATAAATACATGTCAACCAATTACATTTTTATAAAGTTTCAAACGAAATCCTGGATGGTGGGTGCTTTGGCAGGTCTCTGATCTAAGAGTTTTTCTTGTAAATACTCAGGGTTCTTCGAAGTGGAATAGGTTTGGACCCCTGAGCCTACCTCTGCGCCAAGGGCTGACCCAAACAGGGCAGAATTTGAATTCCCTCTGTAGAATTAACTCCACTACTTGTGTGCATTATTCTCCCTGTCTCCCATTTAGCCTGTTAGTCTGCTGACAGTAGAGTACACAGCACTTAGCAGCTGGTTTGTGGAACCATCAGTCAGGAAATTGCATGATAAATAGTAGGTAGCTGGGTTTAGTGGCACTTCATTCTGCTTCAGCAGTTTTAGCCTGACTTTGGGAAAGTCATTGTGTGGTTTTTCTGAAGGGTTGCAACAGGAGATGGCTGCAGTGGAGTAACTTATTGCACATACGCTTGAGTTATGATGTTCACCAGCTGCATTGCTCATGTGTAAATAATCAGCTGTGAGATAGATAATTATGTTGGGTTTTGATATGCGGCTCCGCTCCGGTCGGCGCAGGGCTGGCAGAGACAGCTCGCTGTGCCGTGATGGAGTGTGGCTGTTCCCCAGATGGAAACTGCAAAACAAGATGCAACCAGGATATACAAAGGAGTTTAATATGAGAGGACTGAAAAAGGTGTTCTTGGAGATTTATATCCCTTGTGTTAAATACAGGTCATTGGTGCTCTCGTGCTGCGTTGGTCCTGATGAAAGGAGAACACCCTTTTTGTGTTGTTTAATGCTCATTTTGTGTTTTTCATTTTCATTCCCTTTTTTCCCTTTCCTAGATAGGGAAAGACATAATGGCATTTAGGAGGGTAAACTGGTGTTTCACTGCATAAATATTGTGACTGCTTTTAAAAGGTAGGTGCTCAGTCCGGGCGAGGATGGGATGGCAAGGAGGCTTGGCATCCCAAGTGGGGTTGCTTGCCTTGGCCAGGTGGAGCCCGTCCTGTGGGACATCACTAAGTGTGACAAAACCTCTGTGGTCTTACTGATGGTCTCCAGACACACTCTTCAGAGACATGTGGGGTAGAGGAGGGCTTGCTTCTGCATCTACCAGGGCATGAGTGACTTCCTTCTTTTCTGAAAAAACGGTGGCAGAGTTTTTATGGTGAGATGCCAGACATCTGCTGTGGAACCTCCCCAGCTGAGATGGCTGTAGTCAAATCCCAGTGAAGCGTGAAACATGGCAGGCAGGGGGATGCACTAAACCGCACATCTTAGACCCCTTTTCCCCTTCTCCACCTTGGTGGCTGGTAAGGAATGTGTTTCAGGAGGTGACAGCAAGCATCCTCCACTCGGACAATGACCATGTGCTCATGGGGGTACCTGGTCGTCTGTGATGCCCCTTTACTCCTGCTGAAACCCAGGAACGCTCAGCATGGGGACTGAAGTTTGCAAGAGATTAGCACGCCAAGGTCCAGCTGGGGCAGCAGATCCAGAAGTAAAGCTACCGTGAGTTTGAGCCCCCCATCTCACAGTAGTAAGCCACAATTATTTTTCATTTAGGGTGCCTGAGCCCTGAGTCAGTAAATGGGAGAAATGTACTGTGGCCGATCACATGCTGGTGATGTT
Source organism: Thinocorus orbignyianus (assembly GCA_013400375.1). NCBI lineage: Eukaryota > Metazoa > Chordata > Aves > Ciconiiformes > Thinocoridae > Thinocorus > Thinocorus orbignyianus. The sequence goes on along the minus strand of VXBW01003915.1, from coordinate 1,313,157 downwards.
TCACAAAAACAAGCTGTGAAACTGGAGAGGCCACACGAGAGGTTTCCAGATTTTCCTGAAATACTGGGGGAAGATTTCCTCAGACTTTACGCAATTTCTCCTTCGTCCCTCTGTTTACACCCTCAGGGCCACAAGGTTTGTTCCTCTAGTTTTTCCTCCCGCTTCAAAATACAGGAATAACCCAACCTGACTTTTGACAAGCACCAAGGGGAAAAGCCTTTTTAACCGTCTGTAGCTGGCATGAGGGAACGGCTTTCACAGATAACACAGTCTGTGAGGAGGACTATGTTTTTCTGAATAGGAAAGAGAATACAAAGAATACAGAGAATACAGAGAATTCTTTTCTGAAGATACCTTCAAGAGTCAGCAGACAAAACCAAAATAGTCTTAGTTTTACTGCCGGTGCGTAATTAATAAAGTTTTCTTTCTTTCTCAAAGCATTTTAGCAAATCCATGGCATTACCTAATGTCTGTAACTTCTCGGCTTTTGGTGTCGGATAAACACATGACTTCATCATGCCGAGCAGCAGTCGGGTACTAATTCATAGAATCATAGAATGGTCAGAGTTGGAAGGGACCTTAAAGATCATCAAGTTCCAACCCCCCTGCCATGGGCAGGGACACCTCTCACTAGAGCAGGTTGCTCAAAGCCCCATCCAGCCTGGCCTTAAACACTTCCAGGGATGGGGCATCAAAAACTTCCCTGGGCAACCTGTTCCAGTGCCTCACCACCCTCACAGTAAAGAACTTCTTCCTAATATCTCATCTAAATCTCCCTTCTTCCAATTTAAAACCATTACCCCTTGTCCTATCACTAGATTTCCTGACAAACAGTCCTTCCCCAGCTCTTCTGGAGCTCCCTTCAGATCCTGGAAGGCTCCTCCAAGGTCTCCCCGGAGCCTTCTCTTCTCCAAGCTGAACAGCCCCAGCTTTCTCAGCCTGTCCTCATAGGAGAGGTGCTCCATCCCTCTGATCATCTTGGTGGCCCTGTGCTGGACCTGTTCCAACAGTTCCATGTCCTTTCTCTGTTGAGGACTCCAGAACTGGACACAGTACTCCAGGTGGGGTCTCACAAGCGCAGAGTAGAGGGGGAGAATCACCTCCCGTGAACTGCTGCTCACACTTCTTTTGATGTAATTGGGCAGCACGGGTTCATTTCGTGCTGCTGGAGATGCTTGGTGGTTAGGGAGGCAGGGGTGGGCGCTGCAGGTGGCAGTAGCCTCCTCTGGGCACACAGGTGGCACCAGTGCGGGGCAGGGGGCTGTGCTCCTTGCACACTGTGTCCCCCAAAGCTGGAGGGGCCACCGTCCCACTGCAACCTTTCTTTTTAAGAGCAGTGTATGAGAATGTGCCCTGTCCTCGGGCACATTCCTCTGGCTGCGGCTGTCTGTGGGTGAGATGCAGCTCAGCATCTCCAGTGCCACCTTTCCCCCAAAGTGCGTTTCCCATTCAACTCTGTTGCCTGATTTACTCCAGGAAGTCATTTCTCAGCACGCTGCTCTGCTTCCCCATGCAGGATTGTGTGTAAATCTCCCAGGATATACTTGTTTATCGTGTTGTGCTCTCTTTTTGTCCTGCGTTGATTTTTATTTTTCTTTTCTCTTGTTTTAATAAAAAATAAATAAATGGGGAATGCTTACGAAAGGCTTGATGGTCCTTTTGATCTGACACTTCACATATGGGCACATGATTGTTTATTAAAGACTTCTTTATGTCCCTTTCCATTTAGGCTGTAAAAAGATAGTATTAGATTTAGTAAGCACGTGTCCACGCAAGTGTGGTGGGGCCAAACTCTCCTCTCGGCTGGACCTGGCTGACTGCAGCGGGGAAGGACAATGTGGGCCCTCAAGCCGTAGCGCTTGCGCCACGTGCCTGTCAATGCCTGTGCCCTCTTTGTGAATGTTGCTTTTAAAGAGTCGTTGGGAGATACTCAGACCCAGGAACCTCGTTTGTTTTTTCCAGATTCGCCTCACCTCTTTCCAGCATTCCACCCTCCTGTGCCAATCGATGCGAGACATCACGAGGGACGCTACCATTACGAGCCATCTCCCATTCCTCCTCTGCACGTGTGAGTATTCCTCTGCCATGTCCCCTTGTTTCAGCTGCCTGGAAGGGACTGGCAAGTCTGGGAACCTTTGCAATTGCTCAAAGCCCTGTACCCAGAGAGCTTTGCCAGCCTTGCCGAAGGGTGAGATTTACTTTTTGGGGGAAAGCATCAAGGTTATGGGATCGCAAAGCAAACCCCAGGCTGGTGCCTGAGGAGTTCCTGGTACAGTAGGTGACTGGCAAGCAACTGCTGCAGCCCAAAGGATTTCTTCCAGTAATCCTAATAGGCAAAGTGCGATTTGCAACTGCAGATGTAGTAAATATGTGTGCAAAGTGGCTAAGCATTCAAAAACTCTTGGATAAACTAGATAGAAGGTTGTCCCAGCACACAAAGCAGACCAAAATATTTTTAAATCCTAAGTTATGTGTGCAGGCAGAGAAACAAAAATAGAGCAAATTATGTAACTTGTCCTCCCCCCAGGAACACCAGTAAAACTGGAGCAGTGTAGTCTAACTGAAGATCTTTCCTTATATACCACATAGATAAAACCAATCTCAGATGGAATTGAAATAATTTTTGAAATAACACCCTTCATTTTCCCGTTGGGCTGAACTGCTTATGAGTGTTCTTTCACTTACAGCGTCCTGAGACTTGCTGAGCACATTGCCTTCAGTGGTGTAACTCTTGATTTACGACAGGTTAACATGTAAAGTTTAGTAGTTAGCCTTAAAATGTTTGTTAAAATACTGGTGCCATCTGTACATAGTGTAGTAACTGTGGAGTCACAGGACGTGATAATTTTGCCTGTAGGAGCTTAAAACAGCAGAATCAAACCCAGCCTTTCTTTCTGAGCATTTGTAACTTTGCTCAACTCTGCTGATTTCATCAGGATTGTTTCTTACAGAAATGAGATGATGTGACCGGTGAAAAGGACCTGATACCTTAGGCTGCCAGCCCACAGAGCAAAATTTATTCTGTGTTCTTGATATGGGAATTTATAATTTGCACAGAAGTAGCTCCGGAGCCTGATGTACTGCTTGTGGGAGCCAGGACAGCTTTCACTGGCTTGAGACAGACACTGAGCCTGGGCTCCAGAGATGGGCGCTTCTATACATTTGAAAGTGAAGGGCAGCAGGAATTCTAGCAGCAGAAATTAATACCGATTTCTTCCCTTCCCTCCCTCTCCCAAAATCAATTTAAAAATTGAGCTCCCTTTTCCATGCAGTAACAAAAGACTGGTATTTGGTGCTGTACACTCCCGCTCATATTTTGAATTGTTTTGATGACATTTACTCCGTCTGCTGTCGTTCTGTAAATGCTAAATTAAAAAGTGCTGAGCCCTGTGAAATACAGCCAGGCAAAACATGTATTTTTGTCTGTATTAGGTTTGGGGTTGTTCACAGCTAAAATTTACTCTCATTCCAAAGCTTTATTTTATTTTATTTTATTTTTCCCCTGCTGTGAAGCATAATGAATTTTTTGGTAAATTTTCATAGTTGCTGTTGTGTGCATACACAGGCAGTCGGTTGATTGATGGGAATGTCATCCAAACAAAATGGCAAATGTGATAGAGCACATGGTTTACACAAAGATAAAAGAAATGAATACCAGTGATAACATGCATTAGGAAAGGGTGGCAGTGGTGAAGTCCTGCAGAAATAAGTATCGTCATCTTCTATATGGGGAGATGGAGGTCAGCATTGCGTAATAAAACAGTAATAAAACAGTTGCTGTGTCCAGCAAACTGCTATATACCATTAAAAATGGAGCCGAGAAGCAGGGCTCGGTACTTGGCTAAGAGGCTTGATGTATACATTTAATCATATCTACTAATCCCCTCTCACACTGAGCAAATACAAGAAAAGCACAAGCAATACTTTGAAGAATAATGCTAGTTGTTAGATGGCAGATTGCTTTGCTATGGCTATTAGTTACAGCTGTGTAATTACATACGCGCAGAAGAAAAATGAAGTTGTTTTAAAACAAGTCCTCCTCTGTGAACAGAATTAATTGATATTAACAATCCTAACTACATGCCCAAGTACACATGCAATATTTTACTAACAGTTTTTTTGGGTCAGTCTTCTATTACTGAATTGTAATTTCAGAGCAAATTTGCCTGGAGGTAAGTAATAAATCTGTGTTGCAGTCTTCTTGGGCATTAGAGGAAAAGTGGGTATTTACAGAAAGAGAGAGTTTGGAAACTTGTGATTTATTCCTCAGGCTTCCTCTGGTGCATCACTATTTACAGCACAGGCAGCCGCATCATAAAATACACTCCAACACGTGCTCAAATTTGTGGCTGAAAACTGCCTTAAGCTGAAGGTGGCAGGATCAGACAGAGTCACTGCAGTCACCCTGGATTTTGCAGTGCAGTGAATATTCTGCCTGGATGTTTTTGGGGAGCTGGGGTGATGGTCCTTCTCCTTCTGGAGCTAGTGGGGAATTAACTGCTGTCTTTGGTGCAAGGCATGCTGGTTAAAGAGCCCCAGGAGGTGTTTTAACTGGTATCAGCAGAGAAGAATCATTCATCCAAAGCTTGGGTACCAACTGTGGGTACCGTGTGGGACCCTGCCAGCCTGTGCTGAGCTTTCTCCAGAGCCTGAGCCCCCCAGACCCAGCCCCGTACACCCTGTGCCCACAGGGAAGGGCTGTTGCGGGAGGAAACCATCGTTCCCCACTTGGGGTGACAGTGGGAAATGGGAGGACGAGTGGCCCATGCTGCTAAAAGTGCCGGGATTTCTGCAGCAAGCCTGAGAAGGTGGTGAGAATGCCATCCCTTCTGACGCTGCATTTTCTATGGAAAGGTGCTGCACTCCTCTGCTCCCCCCTGAGCCCGCTGCTGCTGGGCTCTGCAGAACCTTCTCAGAGATGAGATCTGAGGCGTGATGCCCTATGTCCCCTGGCAGCTGCTTCAGTCACTGATGTTCACTCTGATGTCAGCCCGAGCTTTAAACTCTCAAAATTTCCTTGAATTCTGGCTGTTTATTTTTCCTTTGACTTCTAGAGATTCTCCCACTCGTTGGGTTTGTGTCGCCATCAGAATGCTGAGCTGTAGCGGACTCTTGGTACCGTTGTGGTCGCTGTAATTAGATGTAAATCCATAATTAAGCAACTTGAAAAAAAATAAAAAAAAATCTTTCGGACTCCAACAGCTCCTTTGTAGATGTTAAGGTTTGTCATGCCGTTACAGTTGTCAGGAGTATGTTTTAACGTATGTTTGAGGTAGACACCCAGCAGTTTTCTTGCAGGTTTTACAGAGCCTGATGTATCACTTCGCAGTGTAAGGTTTGAGTTACAGAAAGGCTGTTATTTGAAGTGTTGTTCTAATAGCCATTAAAAAGAAAAAGAAAAGAAATAAAAAAGAACTGGGTCTGAGAAGTTATTTGAGAATGCTAAGAGAAAATGGCAAGAATACCAGTCAGGATACAGATGTTTACCCACAGCTTCATCACTGACTTCACTGTATGAGTGGTTTTCTCCTCAGCTTCATAATACTCTCATAAGTGTGCGTGTGTGTAATATAAACAAACAAACAAACAAAAATAACCAAAAAGAGGCAAAAAAAAAAGGCATACAATCATAGAATGGTTAGAGTTGGAAGATCATCCGGTTCCAACCCCTCTGCCCTGGGCAGGGACACCTCCCACCACACCAGGTTGCTCCAAGCCCCATCCAGCCTGGCCTTGAACCCCTCCAGGGATGGGGCAGCCACAGCTTCTCAGGGCAACCTGTTCCAGTGCCTCACCACCCTCACACCAAAGAAGTTCTTCCTAATATCTCATCTAAATCTCCCCTCTTCCAATTTAAAACCACCAGCCTGTGTCCTGTCAGTCCATTTCCTGACGGAGTCCTCCCCAGCTCTCCTGGAGCTCCCTTCAGATCCTGGAAGGCTGCTGTAAGGTCTCCCCGGAGCCTTCTCTTCTCCAAACTGAACAGCCCCAGCTCTCTCAGCCTCTCCTCATAGCAGCGGTGCTCCATCCCTCTAATCACCTTGGTGGCCCTCTGCTGGACCTATTCCCTCAGGTCCATGTCCTTTCTCTGTTGAGGCCTCCAGTGCTGGACTCACAAGCAGATCGGGTCTCACCAGAGCAGAGCAGAGGGAGAAAATCACCTCCCATGACCTTCTGGCCACACTTCTTTTGACAGCATGGCGTCGTTCCAGTTATCCAGACTCCTTGAAATGTGTTACAGAACCTGTCAAGCCATAGTGGAATTCATTTAGGTATAAATACGAGTGCAGAGAAAACGTGGAGAAGGCCTTGTCTGCGTGATCCCCACGGTGTGTGTGCATCGTGTTGAACAATGGCCAAGTGAAAAAGAAAAAAAATAGAGGAGGAACTTTTAAGGTGTTATGGGGCTCTTAAGTCCTCACAGCTCTACAGATGTGTATGTATTTATATGTGAAGTTTATTTGCTGACGGGCAGAACTGTTGTATCCCAAATTTCAGCCTGGAGCCAAATTTTATAACTGAGTTATCAACCCCTAAAATAAGGGTTTATGTTTATGATGGAATTGCTGACAGATGCTTATGTATAGTAGGACTAGCAGGCGTTGCTGTAATTATGCTATCGTATCCTATCATTAAAGATTTCAATTGAAAGAGGTTTATAAATTGCTCTTCTTCTTAGATAAACCACCCTGCATTAAGGCATCAACGATATGGTGCAGAATTAAATTAAAATCTCATAAAATGAAATATGTTCTGTATTAGCTGTTTGACACTTAATTTGCCTCTGAATGAGTAGAGGAAATCACAAATTAACCTGCCTTTGTTTTTCCAGCCATGGCTTATTAGGTGTTAGAACAACTGCAATTACAGCCTAATAATAACCCCCAACCCTTATGAATATGTACTGAAACGTGTCACTTTGTGTTACCAAAACCTGTTTGTTAGGACTTTGTAGTTATCTGGAATTTCTACAGTACAGCTTCAGTTTCTACTTCAGGGAAGACGTAGGAAACTTAACTCGTTCTTTAGTGGCAACATACGAGCAGTGTCATTGGAGCTGGAGCTTGTGTTTTTTTTCCTTTTTTCTTTTGCACATTCAAGGCATGAATCTTAGTTTTAAAAGGTTTTCCAGTAAACTGTAATGCAGTTTTGCTACTTTCCGTTGAACTAGCAAGTTGAATTACTTGTTAAACATCCTTTGATTAACACATACCAAAAGAAGAATGGCTTCATTCATCCCACTTCTTGCTTTGTTTTTCGCTGTTGTTGTGTTTGTCTAGCTCTTTCTTAATTTTCAAAATTGATTTTTAAAGTAAGTTACTAAAGGAGAAGCTGAAGGTTTTGCTCCTTGACGTTTGCTTGGCCATCCAACAGAGCATGATGCCTTCCCCAGTCGCTGTGCAGTCGTTCAAAATCTTGCTACGGCTGAGGGTATTTATTTGGACATAAATTAATGCTTGGAGCGTGGTCTTCTTTTTATTTTTTATTTTTTACTTCTCAAGAACCAATTAATAAATTTGCCTTCCAGTCTTTGTTGACATTGGCTTTGTTGGAGTGAGAGTTGTTAGCGTTGAGCAGAGGAAGAACATGGCTGGCTTGACTGTTCTTATGACAATGCAAGTGTAAACAACTTTCTAGTCCCACAACTTTTAAAATCTGACTTATCCAGGATGAGAGTTTTTATTTATTAATTAAAGAAAAAACACAAGCAAACTCCGAAGGCAGAGGCAAACCTTACTGACAGATTTAATGACAGGGATTTAGAAAGCTACTGTTCTTGGTTATTCGTTCCTTCCCGCACCCTTACCGAGTTGTGTTAATATCTTGCTCCCAGTCTGCTTCATCTCAAAGATGGGTTGGACACGCTTTGAAGGTGACCTCGCCTGGAATTTTCAGGTGCTGCTGTCATGACTGTGAAGGAAGTCCACTCCTGGTAGGTGGGGAAGGGACAAGTGCCAGGGAGTGATATCAGAAAGGCTCCAGGGTGGTGGCATGTGTACGCCTCAGAGCACTTCATGGACGTGGTGTGGAGGACATGGACATGCCGTAGGAGGCTGGTTAGAAGGTTAAAATTTCAGGGCAGAGTGTACTACAAGATACACCTTGCGTGTTCCGAAATGTTCATCCATTTAGCCCCTGTCTCTGTGTCTGTTGCCATCTTACTTGATGTTAGCCCTGGACTCTCAGCAGGGGACATTTAAGGGGAGGTATCACCCATATGCTTACGGCCAAGGAAGAAGCCGCAAAGTAAAGCTCCTCTCTTGTAGCTTCCTAGGATCAATGATCTTCTAAGCTCTTTTTTTTTCCTAGCTGCTGGTTGAGGCTGGCAGCCTCCGAGTTTGGCAGCCTCACGTCCTGAAGGGCTGCACGTGCAGATGATTGTGCATGTGCCTGACACCAGTGCCTTGAACAGATACCCTGAACTGTGCGAGCACGCTGGGACTAAAGCAAAGCATGTGTTTTGCTTGCCCTCAGCTTTAAGTTGATAAAAAGAGAGTCCAATTCTTGGATATGTTATTTCATATCTAATTTATACAGGCATCAGTTACGGGAGGGTGAAAAGGAAAGGCAAGTCAGGCCCAGATGCTCGGCTTTCATCAGCCTCTGATTTTGGACTGTGCATTGCAGTGAGGTTGTCCAAGAGCAAGAAGATTAAACCACTGGCTCCGCCAAATAGTCTTGATTGGATGAGAAAAACTGCTTGCCATAGGTTTGATAGGACGTTTAGGTTTTTCCAGCCCCATTACTGGCATTTTGATTTTTCCTTTGCACTTTCGTTCCTAAGCTCTTATTTCTTCTAAGAATCTTAGTGATTAAACCTCTAAAATCTTTTACCTGGTGCTTTACCTCAGTGTACCTCTAAGCTGGAGGCCTGGCAAGGATTCCATCAGCTTGTCAGAGCATTCATTGATCCTTTGGCAGTGGGGAGGAGAGACCCACCCAGTGTGAAAAGCACCAGTGGTTGAATTGGCTTTGATTACTTTAAGGCTTGGAATTGGTTTTATGGTTTAGCTATGGAAGAAGAAAGACTGATGAGCTCTTGGGACATGAAAAGTTGAAAAGATGACAGCTTTCCAAAATCATCCATGAAAGTATTTTCTATAAGCAGGGAGAAATCTTGTAGTAAATGGGAGACACCCCAAGAAACCTGTCCCTGGAAGGGAAGTGTAGCAGCTGCTAATAGCCTGGAGGGTTTTTATAGCAGGTCTTGGAGAAGGAAGCGGCGTGGTCTGGTGACTTGTTAAGGTTATTCCAAGTTTATTCTATGCCAGGGCTGTGTGTGTTGTAGGCTCCACGAGCAACATGGAAACCTCTTTTCTTAGTGCCAGAGCAGTGCACAGAAGTAAAAGAGCAGGGCCAGGCACCTAGGCATAAATTCAGGAGCCGGTTTCCCTTAGGTGCCAGGCCTTTTACAAAGCGGGGAAAAGGAAGTCTGAGTCTAGACCAGAGCTCCCATCTCTCTCTTGGTATATTATATAGTGTTGCATCATTAAAAATAGTGAATCAGTGTTTTGTTTAGCTGTTGGTACTTGTTTAGTAATGTTTACCTTAAGATTTGCAGATCATAAATTCTCCTTTGCGAGCGCACTTGCAGAGTAGCTTCAGTGACAGACTGTTTTTAAAACCCATCTGAAACTGGGAACAGTTTGGGAAGCAAATTATTGGTGGTATATATATTGAATTGCAGGGGAAAAAAAAAAAGATACGCGATTCTCTAAAATTTTTTATTCTGAGGCGCTTAAAAGGAAAAAGAATAGATAAACATGTAGGTTAAAAATGTGTATATATTTTTGAATGTGGCTGTTTTAAGGAAGTGTAATTACGTGGATTTGTTCAGGTGAACTGTATTCAAAAGTTTCTGCACACTCAATTCAGCTTGTATTTCCCACAGATTTGTTCTCTCTCTACTGGGAAGTCTATCCTATTTAAAAAGTTCATTTCTACTGGCAAATAAATTTGAAATCAAATAAGGATTTGCTGCTAAAAATCATGCCCGGTTTTAACAAGCACATTTACATGAAACTAAGCTCACCAGATTACATTTGGTTCACATCATTCATCTCTTTCTGTGGTGGATAATACTTTGTGACATAATAATTTTCTCTGGAGTAGCTAATTGTAATGCCAAGGAACTGCAGATTTATAAAGGAGAAACAATAGCAGCAGATAAATATTGCATTAACAGGGGCTCTTTGTTGTTCTTCTACAACCAGATTGATTTTGGGATGATTGGGGGAGTTACAGCAATTGAAGCAAGAGGAAAATTTTGGTGAGCTTTTCAGTGTGGAAGGAAAAGCTTGGCAAAAACAGGGATTTGTTTTGTTAAAAATCCTTTGGTGGCAACTTCCTGCACATTTTGTTCTTTGCTTTTTTCCCTTCATTTTTAAGCAGCCCCCAGCCTTACTGAGGAAGGCGTACTTTCACCCGCCGGCTATGGGCTGATCACTTCTGATGCTGCTCTCACTCAGTAGCAGCAACAAGAGGGAGGAGAAAGAGGGGAAAGTCCCCAGGGACGCTCCTCTGCTGCTCTAAAGGGTGATGGGTTGCTTGATCCCAGGCTGAGAGCCAGGGCGGCATGGCTTGGCCTGGTGGGGCCAGGTCCCCTTCTTGAAAGTTTCTCCGAGGTTTGGTGTGTGTGTGTGTGGTGGCAGAGAGACAGTCCCCAGCTTTATCAGCAGTATGGTATGGGCACCGGGCAGCATTTACCCTGCCTGGGCAGTTAACAGTGCTCAGACAAATTTTCAGCTGTCAGCCCCAAGGTGGGCTTTCAAATCAGACGATGGAAGCAAAAGTCGTGCCTCGGGACATGGTTTGTAACTTTTTTCTGTAGGCTGACGAGTAACTGGGCATGACTTCAAACTTTTGGGGCCCTCTAAGTGTGTGTATTTGTGTGTGTGTGCGCACGTGCATCCTCTTTGTATATTAGGCTGAATATCTTTGGTTGCATTTATTGTTGGTCGAATAATTCTAGACTTTACAGTGAAAACCACTGGAAGGAGCTACACAGAGTCTGAGTAAGATGGAAAATTAGGGGGAGAATGTGCACAGAACAAGTAGGAAAAATATTCGTGGGCAAAACCATGGAGAAAGTGTGGATCGTTACCTCAATTTAACATTTATACAAAAATACACAGAATAGCTGCAACGCTAGAGTTCTCCTGCTTGAAATTTCTATTATCTCATTCTGTTATCGGCTGCAAAGAATGCAAGCTCTAAATATAGTGCGCATTCAGAGGCTCTCAGCCTGTGGTTTCTTGGGCAAAATTCCTGTGTTCTTTGTGCTGTAGTCAGCAGTATTAGTCGACTGAGCAGATATTGACTGTGGTATTCACGTGCAGTGAACCAGAAGCAAGCCAACTCTATAGAGGCTGCTGTCAAACTTGTTGCAGTGGCCTGTGAGGTACTGGACTGTGACAGACTCCTTTTTTTTTTTTTCAGTGCAATTCTTCCACTCATGTTAAATCTTGCTTCAAAGAGAACTGAAATGTTACAGTCTTAGCGTTTGGGCTTTCTTTCTCTCTCTCTTTCTTTTTCTCTCTCTCTTTTTTTTTTTTTTTTTTTGGCGAGGGGAGGTGGGGTGCTTTCTTTTCTTAAAGCATACTGGTGAGATTTCTGTGGTGTGAATTGGAAGTCCCTAAAGTGAGAGCAGATATAAACCGGATGAAATGCAAGCAGCGAGTAGAGGAGCAGTAGAGGAGCACACAGCATCTTCGTCATACTCTAACACAGTCTTCCCCTGAATTACACTCTCTCCTCTCCCAACAAAGACATTGTGTCCTATAATCTTGGAGGGTGGATTGAATTTAGCTCACGGGGGTTTTTTTTGTTTTTTTTTTTTTCCCCCCCAGAGGAAGAAAAACCAGAATTTAAATAACACCGTGTTTCCCATTGTGCCACCCCTTACTCAACCCACTCTAGATGCTGTATGTATATATCTGTCCTTCTTCTCATATTGGTAACAGAAAACAGGCTCTCGAGCTAGTGTTGGCTGTGATTCCGACGTGCAGGAGACTGAACGTGCTGCCCCTTTGCATGTTCTCTATTGTATGATGCTAGAGAAAAAGAAGACAAGACCGTAATGCCACCCAAAGCAAGGTGCTGCAGGGTAGGCTGGGCCAGCATTTGTGCCTGCTGATACTGGTTCATAGATGAAACAATTTAAAGGAGAATGTTACACTCTTTGATTTTTGCTCTTAGGAGGCTGTAAATGAGCAAAGGAGGATTCTGGACTTTATTGGAGAAGAAGCTTTATACTGTGGTTGGGCTCGATGAAGTTGCTATTAAAGACCAGGCAAGTCTTAGTCCTTCCAGCACCAAGTATGTTGCAGTATGTTATGTCTGTGTTTATAGATAACTGTGTAAGGGGGCTGGTAGTTTCCTGGAGACCCCACAAAGGTTGAACGCAGAGGCAAAAATATCCTGAAGGCTATGAGCCGGGAATACAAAGCTTCCAAAGGACCTGTATTCTTCTTGAAAGTGTTATTTATGAGGTACTGTGACCGTTGGTGGTAAGGCTAAACAAAATTAAGGAGTATTTTGCATGAGGGAGAATTTCTAAATGTATCAGATTTAAGTGGCTGTCTCTTTAAACATACACATGTTTCGGTCCTTTATCTCCTGTTGAAATTCAGCCTAGATTTATCATGCCTTTTCCACTGGCCCGTGGAAGAAAAGATTGATAGTCTAGTCCAGTTTATAGAGGCCACCAACGCAAATAGCCCCATTTAACAACACTCTAGACAGATTTGGTGGGGAGGGCAGGGGCTGAATGACCAGGGGCAATCAGGTGTTCTCTGCTTCATGCTGGAAGATCGCTATCAGTGTACATCATCAAGGCAGTGCCAAGAAAACTTGTGGAGCTGCTTCTGTCTCAGTTTTCCATATTTGTTCCTCAGACACCAGGTTTCTGTCCTGACGTGGTTTGCAGGCGCCGTGTTTCTGCTTCTGTGATGAGATTGAATTGCAGAGATGCTGGGGTAGCAAACGTGTAGGTTATCCTGCTGGACGTCCTGCAGGTGTGTCCCAACTTGGCCAGTTTGTTCTCTTCTGTTTTCATCTGCGCGCCTAGCTACCTATTCTTTTTAGGGAACTAATAATGCTTCCAGTATTTAGATTGAATTTACTGCTTCTCTGAAATATGTGTAGCCAGAACGTTTGTTTGCTTCACACTTAGTGCTTGTTTTTCATGTATTTCCCCCTGCAGCCACATTAGAAGTGATGTGTCCTCCCCGCCATTTCTGGTTCTTGAGGTGGTTCGAGGTTACAGCTTTGCCCAAAAAATGCTTCTTTAACTCCAGTTTTGCGCACAAACAGCAGGAACAGCAGTGTGAAGCCTTTCTCTCTAGTTTCTTCTGTGGTGTTCCAGCTGTTAGGTAGTCACCATGTGAGAGGACAGACTGGCAGCTCAGGTTATGTAGCACCAGAGTGGCTTCCAGTACCTGCAGGATGAAATAAGGAGCTGGCCTGGCTCAGGTAAAATTTCCTGGTCCAGTTTGAGAACTGAGTGTCTTCCCGCTCTGAGCTGTTTGCATCCCAGCCAGCTCCCACACCTGAACCTTCAATACCACATACAACAGAGAAAATGTGGAAAGAGGCTCAAAGCAGAATATCTTTATGTCCCCCTACTATCTCAGCAGCATTCCCCTTTGTAATAAGGTGTGTTCCATACACCTGGGAATCCTACTGCCCTCATGGGCGTTCGTGCAGATCTGGGGCTCACCTACTATTTGTGGTGGCGCTTGGGGGATGGCAGAAGCTCAGAAGCAGTTGTGTTTTCGTAGAGTTACTCCTTGGCACTCAGTAAGTTCACAGATTACACCAAACTAGGTGGGAGTGCTGATCTGCTTGAGGGTAGGAAAGCTCTGCAGAGGGACCTGGACAGGTTGGATCAACGGGCCAAGGCCAGTTGTATGAGGTTCAACAGGGCCAAGTGCTGACTCCTGCATTTCGGTCACAACAACCCCAGGCAACACAACAGGCTTAGGGAACAGTGGCAGGAGAGCTGCCCAGAAGAAAAGGACCTGGGGGTGTTGGTGGACAGCTGGCTGAACATGAGCCAGCAGTGTGCCCAGGTGGCCAAGAAGGCCACCAGCATCCTGGGCTGGATCAGGAACAGCGTGGCCAGCAGGAGGGGGGAAGTGATGGTGCCTCTATCCTGGGCACTGGTGAGGCCTCCCCTCGAGGGCTGTGTTCAGTTCTGGGCCCCTCACTACTACAAGAAGGACAATGAAGTGCTGGACCATCTCCAGAGGAGAGCCACCAAGCTGGGGAGGGGTCTGGAGAACAAGTCGTACGAGGAGAGGCTGAGGGAACTGGGCATGTTGAGTTTGGAGAAGAGGAGGCTGAGGGGAGACCTCCTTGCCCTCTACAGCATGCCTGAAAGGATGTTGTAGAGAGGTGTGTGTTGGCCTCTTCTCCCAAGGGAATGATGACAGGACCAGAGGAAATGGTCTGAAGTTGTGGCAGAGGAGGTTCAGATTAGATATTAGGAAGAATTATTACACTGAGAGGGTGGTCAGGCCCTGGAAGGGCCTACCCAGGGAGGTGGTGGAGTGACCATCCCTGGAGGTATTTAAGAAACGTGTAGATGTGGTACTTCAGGTCATACTCGAGTGATTGAGATCGTAGGAAGTGGGTTGTGGGTTTGTGTATGGTTGGACCTGGTGATCTCAGAGGTCCTTTCCATCTGTAACAGTTCTGTGATTCCGTGACTCTGCCATCCTGTGTACATGCGCTTTATGCCTGGTCCAGTCTCTGAGGGGTGCTCTCAAAATGACTTTTCTTCCCCAAATCATGGATTTGTCTTGGCTGTGAGGGAGGAGGCATGTCAGAAAACAATCCATGGATTTTATAGGGAAAATTCCTGTAGAATTATTTTTTCTGCCGCCAGTAGTAGTGCTAGGAGAGAAATTCTAGCTGATACTCTGTGTGCTGTGTTTAGTAGTCACTAATCCTTATGAATATCAGTTTGGGGCTGTCTGCTAATGTTAGTCCAGAGATGTGGAGCAAATCCAGCCATACCTCAACAGAAATGGTTAGTGCTGAACCTTAATATCAATGTTTCTGTCAGGATTGTAGTCCTTTAAAGTTAGAGTTTTAGTCAAATCCTCCCTTCACAACAAAATTTAGGTAGCGAGTGCAGTAGGAGAGATATTCAGTCACCGTATTTGTCTTGTTGTTGCCAACTTGCTTTTATTTTAAACATTTAAGGACTTAATTTAGGATACGAAATTAGAATTGAAGAAGAGCTTTCTTGCTTTTCCTAAGTCTCAGTTGTGTAATATTGTGGATGCGATTTACAGAAAGGTGAGGAGTTTGTTTTGCTTTTGGTTTTGAATGTTTCTTGGCATCACAGAAGAGACATTGAGGAGTGTTCATTTGAGGTAAGGCGAGAGGGTTTTTGGGTGCTTTGTCAGGAGATGGAATGCCTGCTTCGCTACTGCCTTTGAGAGAGGAAGGAGTTAAAGGAAAGAAGAGAAGCTGAAATTTGCTGAAAGCAAAGTGAGCCTGGCATTCCTCAGTCAGGGTGGGGAGGGCTTAGAAAAACCGTCAGTGACAGAGTGAAATGAGAAGAGAGATGCTTAGTTCTAGAAAAGCTTCATTCTCTGAAAATTTCAAAGCATCAAATTATGTGAGTAATAGCCCATTAGTTGAAAATACTGGTTTTCTGAGAGGACTGAGTATTTGTGAAATTCACGCTGGTTGGTTTCAAGATTTGATTTTACCATTGTGGGTCATACCCATCAGAAGAAGAACTTTCCCTGAATGCCACATGAGTTTTATTGAGATTTAGGATCAACCTCAAGCTCTTCTTTCTGGTCACATAATTCCCCCTGGTGGATGCAGCAATCCGGTCCTCACGTTACGGGAGTGGATCCCAATTAGCAATGCTATTTTTCCACCAAGAGGGCATTGCTGCGTGTAGGCAGGGATGCCTGTTGCGTGCTGCCCACATCCTCTTCTGCTCTGTGGATGATGGAGAGAGAAAGCAGGAGGAGTAGTAGAAACCATTTCAACTCTCTCCCTGGCTTTATGTTGTTTGGATGTTTGTCTTCTTCTCCCGTGCATGCACGTGCACTTTCTCTGTTGCGCGAAACAGCTTCAAGGTTGTTTTTAGAGACCTTAAGGCATCTTCTGAGTGGTTTTTGAAGCAGTGCACTATTCACCGGTGTATTGTTTGTATAGAGGTTGTCTTTGATGAGGTTTTTGTCATATGCACCCACTGAAGTTTCAATGTACTCAGCCATTAGAAAAGCCACTATTGGAGCGTCTTTGTTTTCTTTGTTGAGCTGTTTATTTTGCTTTCTTCCCACACAGTTCCCTGGCCTCCCTCTGACAACTGCTTTTCTGCATGAATTACATTCCTCGGGGCCGCAAGTCTCCTAATTCTTCCAGTCGATTTGATTCCTGCCTGTGTGATTAGTCCTCTGCTCCAACACACAGTTGGTCTTTGCCGAGCAAGCTGCTTGCTAAGTGCCTTTAACATGAAGACCTAACTACATTTTTTAACCTCATTAGTGTGTAGGGCACCTCTTCATTCCGGCTTAATAACATGGCCACTATTGAATCATCGCTTGCTCTGAAGCAGGTTACTAAAAGGTTACCTAAGTTGTCTGGTTTTCTTGCCGTTTGACTGTGCTTTTTGCTGGATAGCAGTTTCTTTTAGCACGGATCCAGTTTAAGCGTCTAAGTTGCTTTTTGAAAGGAGACCCATCGATTCCGCTTGGGTAGATCTGAGACGCTGAGAGATTTTGTGGTTTTATGTGTTCAAAAAGAGACTCGAAGAAAAGGCAGATTTGGGGACAAAACGGCCAATAAAATTTCCCTACTTGTTTCAGCTTTAGAATTGCGAAGATCTCATCTTCACCGCTTTAAATACAGGCTTCTCCCTGTAAGGCTGGATTTACGGCCGCGTGGCCGCAGTCTGCGTTGGTTCGTTTTGTCTCACGGGATCAATTTTTCAGCTGAACGTATCAGCACTGAAATTTATATTTCGGTCCCAGTGGCACGTAAACTTGAATGGAAAAGGTATTAAAACACTTCCAAACATTGTAAAGGCGTTAAAGAAAAGTTTCCTAAGAAGACGAGTGTCGTCAGGGAGCCCGGGGGAAGAAAAGGAGGCAGCGGGTCACCTGCCACTTGTGATGGTGCATCTGTGCAGTCGCACAGCACAGCCCCTCAGAGGGTGAGACTTCATGATTAATGGTGTTTATTCTTGACAGAAGCCTCCTTTATTTATCTGCAATACAGTTTAGTGATTTTATCAGTCACCTGAATGAAAAATATTCAGTCATACCAATATTGCAGTGTAAATTGAGTAGAGTCACTTTTTATTATATCTTTCAGCCTTATCATCTGCACAGTAATTTTCTAGCTGGAGTTTGATATAGAAAGGCTGGATTTAGCCGTACTTGACACAAAGCCTCTTCAATTTCCCCTAAAAGTTCAGCCTACTCTTAGAAATGTGTATAAATATATATATATATATATAAAACCCTCTTATCCAAGCAATTTCAGGATTTGAAAGAATAAAGATAAAATGCCCAAACCCGGATGTGGGAAATGCTTTTCCTATGAAAACATCTAATAGCTCTGAAGCCAGTGGTGAAATGCTCTTTCGTGTTTAAGCCGGTGGCTTAGTGCAGTTCTTTTTGCATGGCTACATAGCCTGACTTTCTTCTAATCAATCATCATCCAACTCCGATCAGCATACAGGCAGAGCCTATCGTTCATCCTGGGTGTAATTTCAGAGTTGAAGACTATAATGGCCACATCCAGCACATTAGTCACCCTGATAACAGCTAGTGGCACTCCTGAGGAAGGGGGAGGACAGGGGAGCAGAGGAATAAAATTCTTCTCAGTCTCACAGCGCATTAGTGAAATAGGAGCAAATGTTAAACAAATGTTTATTCAATTAGCTGACTTAGCAGCATTAAGTGTGAGAAGGATTCCAACGCTCCTTTGACCCACTCTTTCTGCGGGAGGAGGAGAGGAAATGGAAAGGGAAGGAAAACAGGGGTACGTGAGTGCCGTCAGGGTTTCTGTGTGCCCACATATTCATATGGTGGTGCTGCTGTGGTTAAACACTTCAAGAGATGGCAGGTGCTGCCTTGTAACTGAGAGGAGGCTAAAATTTGAATAGCAAATGAGACCACCTCTTGAGCATCAAAAGTGAGTTGCAGAGCCAGGAGCTTTGCTGTAGGAATGCAGCTGGGAATTTTGCCGTCCAGTCTGTTATTAAGAACAACATCTAATGAGTATGCCATGGACCTTTCAGATTTCCCTGCTGAACTTTGTGCTGCAGCACAGTTTGAAAAGGGAATGATATGTGGAGGTTCATGGCAGTCTCTCCTCAAAATTGTAGCAACACTTTCCAGAGTTTTATTTGAATAACATTTGCCTGTTGTGTGCATCTGGTCTATATTCATGGTGCCGAATTCTGCATCAAATGCAGCAAATCTCCCTCTACTCTGCTCCTGTGAGATCCCACCTGGAGTCCTGTGTCCAGCTCTGGAGGCCTCAACAGAGAAAGGACATGGACCTGATGGAACGGGTCCAGCAGAGGGCCATAAAGATGCTCAGAGGGCTGGAGCACCTCTGCTGTGAGGACAGGCTGAGAGAGCTGGGGCTGTTCAGCCTGGAGAAGAGAAGGCTCCGGGGAGACCTTGGAGCAGCCTTCCAGGATCTGAAGGGAGCTCCAGGAGAGCTGGAGAGGGACTCTTTGTCAGGGAGTGGAGTGACAGGACAAGGGGTGATGGTTTTAAATTGGAAGAGGGGAGATTTAGATGAGATATTAGGAAGAATTTCTTTGGTGTGAGGGTGGTGAGGCACTGGAACAGGTTGTTCAGAGAAGCTGTGGCTGCCCCATCCCTGGAGGGGTTCAAGGCCAGGCTGGATGGGGCTTGGAGCAACGTGGTCTGGTGGGAGGTGTCCCTGCCCATGGCAGGGGGGTTGGAACTGGATGATCTTTAAGGTCCCTTCCAACTCTAACCATTCTTTGGTTCTGTGATTCATTAATACATTATCCTTGATATATTAATGACGAGGAAGAGCCTGAAGACAAGGGATGAAAAATTTACCAGGGCTGAGATTGGGCTGTGCCACACAGGTGTGGGAATCTCACCGTACATGTGGTTCGTAGGAGTTAGTGGGAACTGAGCAAGGGAGGTAATGCCTTGTAAGTCTCTACCAGATGTAAGTGATGGAAATCACACCCTTATCTTGTTAGCATTACATTTATTTACTGTTTACATCGCTGCAACTTCAAACAGCAACAGTTCAACAGCAGGATTGGACTTCTGGTGAGTGTTGTGCAAATAAAAGGAGCTGGGCCAGGAAGAGCTTTGGCAAATGAGCTCTGGTGAGTCAGCTTTGGTGGCCTTGAGGGTTACCAGTCCCAGCTGTTTTCTTTGCCCTACAGATTATCCCTTGTCCTTTAGCAGGGTCAGAGGGTGTCCCTTCACCCACTTTGCAGCCTGGCAACTTTGCTTTGACCCACTAATACCTGGCACTGAAGTGGTTAGAGGCAGAGACGTGCTGGAAGGGGAGGCTGTAATTGCTGGGAGGGGGCACCAGCTGTGTTTCTGGGGCCAGTAAGGGCTTACACAGCTGCCTCAAATTTTGGAAGAGGATGCCCACCTAAAAAAGGCAAGTGGCCTTCGGAGGGAGTAGTTACAGTTGGTTATGTTTTTGTGTGTTTGCAGCCTTTGTTTGTACAAGCAAAGAAGTTGCCAAGTAAATCCATGTAATCCTCCCCCCAGTCGCTGGTTTCTTTGCAGCAGTTCCGAGAAGCATTTGGAGGAAGGAAGGAGAAGCCAGGGTGCTTGGTGTGCAAAGGGCCAGAGGAGGGTGTTGCAGAGGGGTGCCAGGAGGCAGTGACAGAAGTTAGTGGCAAAAGGGAAGGAAGAGGCAAAGGAGAGGCACGTTGTTCTGGGGAAATGACTGGTATGGGAGGAGGAGAACAAGAAGCCTGGGCTTGACTTGGGAGGAATACTGGGAGACAGTGCATGGTTTTATTTGCATTTTTCAAAAAAGAACCAGAGAATGGTTAGAGTTGGAAGGGACCTTAAAGATCATCCAGTTCCAACACCCCTGCCCTGGGCAGGGACACCTCCCACCAGAGCAGGTTGCTCCAAGCCCCATCCAGCCTGACCTTGAACCCCTCCAGGGATGGGGCAGCCACAGCTTCCCGGGGCAACCTGTTCCAGTGCCTCACCACCCTCACAGCAAAGAATTTCTTTCTGGTGTCTAATCTAAATCTCCTTTCTTCCAATTTAAAACTGTTGCCCCTTGTCCTGTCACTACACTTCTCCAGGCTGAACAGCCCCAGCTCTCTCAGCCTGTCTTCACAGCAGAGGTGCTCCAGCCCTCTGAGCATCTTTATGGCCCTCTGCTGAACCCATTCCATCAGGTCTGTGTCCTTTCTCTGTTGAGGCCTCCAGAGCTGGACACAGGACTCCAGGTGGGGTCTCACAGGAGCAGAGGAGGAGAATCACCTCCCGTGACCTGCTGGCCACACTGCTGGCTTGTGACACAGCCCAGAATGGGCACTCCCAAGTCCTTCTCCTCAGGGCTGCTCTCCAGCCACTGTCCGCCCAACCTGTGTTTGTGCCTGGGGTTGCCACATCCGAGGCTCAGGACCCTGCACTTGGCTTGGTTGAACTTCATGCCATTTGCACCAGCCCACTTTTCCAACCTGTCCAGGTCCCTCCAGATGGCATCCCTTCCCGTTGGTGTGTTGACCGCACCACTGAGCTTGGTATTGTTGGCAAACTTGCTGAGGGTAAAGAAGGAGAAAAAAAAAATCAGTCAAGACTGTATCTTCGTACACATTTAAGGAAGGTATGTCAAGATTCCAAGTCAAGACTCGTGTAATGAAAATCATATACCTTGCCTCGGTGGCATCGGAAAGAGCAGCTTCCCATTGTAGTTAGTAGAGGTGTTGCTGTGGGCTGAAAGGCACTAGTGTTGCAGCTGACCTTAGGTAAACAAGATGTTAAATAATGGAATGAATATTCATTGCTTTTCACAGCAGAAACTCTTCTTGAGGGGATCCACAGGCTGGTGGTTGGGTTATTTCAGAAGTATTATACGTAGCAGAGGGGTTATGTAAAAAAGCTGAGTCTGCATTCAGGCAATCCGTCAGTCAAAAAAGAAGAATGCAGTCACTGACTAAAGATTTAGTGCCTTGATTAATGTAGCAAATTTTAACACCAAGTGAATATTTTGAGCAGCAGGATGGTTCTTTTGCTCTTAATTTTTCTGTGTTGTGTAGGTGTATAGTCAGCTGCTTACGCCTGACTTACTGAACATCTACAACTGTGTATGTACGTGCTTGTAACAGTGAGGAGCAGGTTGATTATTTGGGCTAATCACAACTGTTAGAATTGTCCTTACTTGAATTTTCAGGATAAAGCCACACCTTCTTAGAGCCCAGCTTTCTTAATATTAAAACCTTTTATTACCCAGTTGTTGACTGCGGATGCTGAAGGCTCAAGTCTATACAGATGGCTGTGGCATTAGCCAAGCAATACTCACTTACTGTGGGAGATAGATATACCGAAAGAAACTGAGCCATGCACTTTATAGTAGTGGGCACTCCATAACAAGAAAGTCCTTGTTGTTTGTTCGTCTTCCAGGATGTTCTAGAAATGGAAGTGTTAATGTTTGGGGGGCAGCCATCGGAAGATTATTGCAGAAAGAAAAAAAAAAAAGAATAAGGTCATAGGTGGTTTAGGAAGTTTAATTTTTTGATTCTCCAGTCAGGGCTGAATTGAACAGGTATCAGAGAAACAGTGTGGATATCATTGGTATGAGAGTTATGCCATCAGTGCTCGCTCCAGCATTGAATAACGTACTGCTCAATGATTAAATATCAAGGTTTGAACTTTTGACACTTTCATAATATAACAAGATGGATGAAAAGGCAATAATAAATTAGGTTATGTTACAATATTTCATCACACTTCGTCGACAAGCTTTGTTCTGTGAGATAGATTATTGTTCCATCTGTAACCTCAGCTCAGTGTCATATTTACAATGTTATAGTTAAGGGTCACTTGCTGTTTTCAATATAAATGTATTTTTCAACAGATTCATAAAAGAACCATTTAAAAATTTATCAGGACAAAATTGGCATTAAAATTTCCAGTCCTGGAGTTACAGTTTCCTTTAAAATCAAGAAATGCTTAAATCATCATGATTTTTTTTTTTTTAAGATAGATTGTGCTTAGAAGATGTTTTTGCCCAAGCACAGCTTAAAACTATTTGGAAACTATTTATGACAGATCACATCTCTAACACCAAACCAGCCTCACAATTTCCATCTGGGTTTTCCTGTGACACAGGCCTTGGGGGCTGTCCTGAGTGCCTTTATGTCTGCTTCCAGGGAAAATTGCTGTTGACGAGCGCTTGCTGCCAAGCCTGGGGGTCACAATACACCCTAGGGCTCGCTGTACTTTTCACAGTTGCAAGAGGTAAGAGAACAGGGACAACGTGGAGAAGGGAAGGCTGAGGGGAGACCTTATCAATGCTTATAAGTATTTGAAGGGTGGGTTGAAGGAGGATGGAGCCGGACTCTTCTCAGTGGTTCCCAGTGACAGGACGAGGGGCAATGGGCACAAGCTGGAACATGGAAAAAATTTTTTGTGGTGAGGGTGTCAGAGCCCTGGCAGAGGCTGCCCAGGGAGGGTGTGGAGTCCCCTTCTCTGGAGACCTTCAAGCCCCTCCTGGGTGCAGCCCTGAGTGCTGTGCTCTGGGCAATCCTGCTTTAGGATGGGAGTTGGGCTGGAGGATCTCAAGAGGTCCCTTCCAACTCTGACAATTCCGTGATTCCCTAATGTGCATTGTATTGATGTTCTGGCATGTGTTAGAGCATTTCAAGGACTCCAAAGCAAAGAAAACCCAGTGTGAAGACCCTGAGGCAACTAATAGGCCATAGTTGCCTTGAACAGCTGGGACCTCCACCCACACCCCATACACCCAGGAGCCCCTTTTGAGCTCAGCCTGAGACCTTCAGTCCCTGCCTGAGCAAGGCTGTAGGTAGTACCCATCTCTGGTCCTGTTTCTGGCTGAGCTCAGGACCTGCACTGTGGTAGCTGTTCTCCTGGATGGACCTCTCAGAGCTATGGTGTTACTCGTCTCCTGTCATGTCTTTGGCCCTGTCTCCTTCTGCACGTGACTGACCTCCCCCGACCTGCATTGCCACTTCCTTCTCTGACTGTTACCCGCACCTGGTTCTGGTGGCATGGAGCACGTTGCCTGTGTTGAGGTTTAACCTTGGTTCTCAACTTGTCTTCCCTTAGAGAGGAGCTGGCCATTGCAGCTCCCCACCATCCTAAACTAGGTCTCATTTCTTCCCCTCCCCTCCCCTCCTTTAGTTCCTGGGCTGTTACAGGTTCCATGCATGTTCCATGACTCAGTTACAAGTTGAAATCTATGTAAGATGGTTTTGCAGTACTTCGGGCTGCTCCTCTTGCCTGGCTCTTCACTAAGTCTACATGAGGGATAAAACTGCAGGTGAAAAAAGCAGAATGGGAAATTGGGGTTCAGTGTTCTTGTTCTGTTACGAATTTTCTGAACATTTGCAGGTCTTTTATCTTGGAAAATAAAACCCCAGTAATATTTTTGTCAGTCTTCATTTTTCAGAGGCTCCAAATCACCAAATATTATTTGAATGTACAGGTTTCAATGAAGTTGTATCTTCCTGCCTGTGGTTTCCTTCTGCCTTGTGCTACAGGAGCGGTTCACCAATGTAGGTGGGAGGAAAGATGAAAGTTAGAGAGGGAAAATGAGGTAAACTGAGGAATACTTCTCTAGCCTGATCGCTGAAGCTAATGTGATACCTCTCCCGCCTCTCAGGACACGGGCAGAGACTGGAAATCATGGTCCTAAGTCTTGTCAGCATGGCACTGAGAAGAAGGGGTGGCTGAAGGGTCACGTAGTCAACAAGCTCTCTGATTGATTACCTGCCTGGGGACTTTTACCTCTAATCATGGCCGGATGGCAGTACTTCACCTGCAGGCCAATGGGATGAGGTTCAACAAAGCCAAGTGCTGGGTCCTGCATTTCAGTCACAACAACCCCAGGCAGTGTTAACAGGCTCAGGGAACAGTGGCTGGAGCTGCCCAGAAGAAAAGGACTTGGGGGTGTTGGTGGACAGCTGGCTGAACATGAGCCAGCAGTGTGCCCAGGCGGCCAAGAGGGCCACCAGCATCCTGGGCTGGATCAGGAACAGCGTGGCCAGCAGGAGGGGGGAAGTGATGGTGCCTCTGTCCTGGGCACTGGTGAGGCCTCCCCTCGAGGGCTGTGTTCAGTTCTGGGCCCCTCACTACAAGAAGGACAATGAAGTGCTGGACCATCTCCAGAGGAGAGCCACCAAGCTGGGGAGGGGTCTGGAGAACAAGTCGTACGAGGAGAGGCTGAGGGAACTGGGCATGTTGAGTTTGGAGGAGGCTGAGGGGAGACCTCCTTGCCCTNGGCAGGGGAGGTTCAGATTAGATATTAGGAAGAATGACTTGACTGAGAGGGTGGTCAAGCACTGGAATACTGGAACTGCTGGAACTCCAGGGAGGTGGTGGAGTGACCATCCCTGGAGGTATTTAAGAAACATGTAGATTTTGCACTTCAGGGAATACTTAGTGCCTGAGATTGTTGCATTGGGTGATTTGTTTTGTGGCGTTCAGTTTTTTGTGGTTGTTTTTTTTTCTCTGGTGTGTATATGGTTGGACTAGATGATCTCAGAGGTCTCTTCCAGCCATGAAGATTCTGTGAAATACATATAACTCACTCATGCTTGCTGCATCAACGCTCAGATTCCCGTAATCCTCCTTTCCCTGTTAAAAACAACAAAAATGAAAAAAAACCCTTGTGGGCTGAAAAGGGAATTGCAATTTGTTGAATTTTTTTGGTGGCTGAAATCCAGAGCTGCTGCTGGGCGGTCATCTTGCATGGAGTTCATCTGTCGTAGCTGTAAGCAACGGAACAAAATGACATGTCGTTTTCATGAGCGATAACTGAAACCTTAGACACACCTCACCTGTGGTTCAGAAGTGGATAGAAAAAGTATTTTAAAAAATAAAATAAAATAAAATAAAATAGCAGCTTCACGACTTTTGTGATTTGCCATATATCTCATGCTGCTCGCAGCTGCTGAACTGGTGTGACCACGTAAGCTTTTCAGGACAACCCTGCAGCATTCATTAAAAAGTGTCATGATTAATNGGAGAGGGGCTCCATCCCTCTGATCATCTTGGTGGCCCTGTGCTGGACCTGTTCCAACAGTTCGATGTCCTTTCTCTGTTGAGGCCTCCGGAGCTGGACACAGGACTCGAGGTGGGGTCTCACAAGCACAGAGTAGAGGGGGAGAATCACCTCCTGTGACCTGCTGGTACACCTCTTTGCCCTTGCCCTTGCCCTGATCTCACTGCCTGAGCCCCTGTGTGCCCTTCTGCTGCTGAGTAGTTGAGGCTCTCCGGGGAGAGGCTGGAAGTGGATGGGGAGTGGGAAGACCTGGGTTTGGTATGGAAGCTGTGCGGCATTCATGGTGTTTTGGTATCTTAGCGGTGAGCTGGAAGGCAGTCTGGACAGAAAAGAGGAGACAGCTTTGCAACCAGCCCCATTCTCTGCTGCTTCTCTTTTGTCAGGGGTGTAGGTGTAATCGAGGTTACTGAGACAATAATAAAATCAACCTGATGTGCCAGGATAAAAATCACAGTGATAAAACACAGCTATGGGATCTCTTTTACTCCCCAACCAGAAACCTTAGTTCTCCTAGTATGTCATTGAACAGGAAAAACCCTGTGTAGGAGAGGATTCAGGGCAAGTTCTGCCTTCTCATGGAACATACAAGTTTCAAGCACCGTAACTGAAAATGTCCCAGCCTTTTCTCATGCTGAAGCCTCGTTGCATCCCACAAAGTAGCTTCAGGCCCAAGGCAGAATACCATTTGCACAGGCTGCAGACGAATTCATGTGAAATAAGGAGGCCATACTCCTTTTCTTCTCTGCTCTGGTGAGACCCCACCTGGGGTCCTGTGTCCAGCTCTGGAGTCCTCAGCACAAGAGGGACATGGACCTCTTGGAACGGGTCCAGTGGAGGACCACCAAGATGCTCAGAGGGCTGGAGCACCTCTGCTGTGAGGACAGGCTGAGAGAGCTGGGGCTGTTCAGCCTGGAGAAGAAAAGGCTTTCTAAAAGTCACATTTTTATTTGAAGGAAGGAGTTAAACAATACAGTTGAAATAGATTCATAGTGAAGTTTAATCACAGAGGGAAAGGAAGGGAAGAATACGTGACCTTTGTTGGAATAAGTCAGGAGGGCTACAACGGTGGGAGCTGAGACTGGATGGAGGCAGGAGGGAAAATGGGACTGGGGAAAAGAAGGGTGTGGAGACACAGAAGAGCGAGAAAAGTACAGGCTGGAAGTGAGCGGAGAAGTTAGCAGCATGTCAACGTCAGATCTTGGAGAGAGTTTAGTAAACATTAGTGTCCAGAGCTGGGAATTTTATGTGGAAGCTGATGACTCTCATTTCTTCCTCTGTTAATACAGCTTATATGCCTGCAGTTGATCGATGTTACCCAGGTCAGTGTCCTTTCTCCAGCATCCTTGAAAAACTGAGGAGCTCAGAGGAATGGAGGGAGGAAGAGTCAGGGCTGAGGAGGGGGAGAAGTGGTCAAGTCCCGGTGTCCTTGAATGGCTCCCACTGGATCTGGAGGGAGAAGCTGACAGCCTGGCTCTTAATCTGGCTCCTGCGGCAGTACTTGGCCATTGGCCAGCTGGAGGCTGGATTGCTGAGACCAATACAGATTTTCAGCCTTCTTGCAAAAGCTTTTTAAACAGTTTTCTGTTCCATATGCACCAGATAAGGCCAGGGCTCCTTCTTGCCTGGCATGCTTTTTAGGTTTCTAACGTGTTCTGAGGTGAGAGCGCTTTAGGAGAAATGACTTGTAAAATGACATCCAAATTTAGTTTCTTTGTTCGTATGAAATTTTCTACACTACTGTATTTTCCTCACTGCCAGGATGGGAAAATTCACTCTTTAATATGCTATCCAGTTGCGGTATTTTTGCTTCCTACGTGACCGTGAAGTTTAAGGCTGCTGCCTTCCCCTGCTCAGCCTGACGGGGAACCGCAAGGCAGCAAACGCTTTTCGGCTGGTTGGGTTCCATGGTGCCAAGGAGAGTAAAACTGCACCCCACCCCCAGTGGGGTGGCTGGGCTCCCTGTGGGTCACTTGCTCAAGTGCCAAAGGAGCGATGGTGCTGCTGGTACCTGCCGCTGGCACGGGGTGAATGCAGCTCTCTGACAAACTTGGGAGCTGGGAGGTTATCTCATACGAGAAAGCTAAACTGACTTACCTGGCGGGAAGCCACAGGAGGGCAAGAAGCACACAAAAGCCAAATGGGAAAGGGAAAGGGAGAGGGATAGGGAAAGAAAAGCAGAACAGGAAAAATCTTTACTCCCCAGATTTTACGATCTCTCATGGATTTCGTGTGAGGGAAGTCGGCATTGTGTTAGGAATGTGTAACTTTGATCTTTGTCCTGCTCATACGCAAGCATTTCCAAGCTGATGGCAGAGCAAAATTGGCTCCCATGTAAGATTACATTCTGTTGGCCTTTCAGGTGATGACAACTCTTTCCATTGATCATGGCATGTGTATGCTAAAGGGAAAAAGTACATTTCTTGTTTCAATATTCTTTGTAAGCCAAGAGCATCAAAGGAACAGGCTACCCTCTCTGCTCTCACAGCTGCTGCCTGTGTCTGTGCTGTATATATGCTAAATTAATTGGAAAAACAGGGACAAAAAGGCATTTAGTTCAGGTCAACCAGTTGGACTACAGCAAATACATGACAGGCTTCATTATTGTCTTTTGCCAAAGAGCCAGTTGGCAGGGCAGGCACTCGAGCCCCTTCTGATGAAGTTTGGACTTTTTCCAGTGTCTTTGGAGGTGGGGTGCTGTGAGAGAAGCGTCTCCATGCGGAGCCTGGATGCTGCCGTATCAACAGGGTGGGATGATGGGGAGGATTAAGGCAGGTTATTTATCTTCTGTCAGCTGTGAACTCAGCTTTCAGCCTTGGTTCATCACAGCCTCATACACACAACCTGCAAAGGCACAACAGCAAGGAGGAGATAGTTAATTAATGAGGTCTGGCTAAAGGCATTGGTCTCTGGTGCTGTGCTAGAAACAACCACAGGCAGCTATCTTTCTTCCTTTGCCACGAGGTTTTCTCCATCTTTCATGGGAAGAGATATCAACAAAATTGTGCTCCAAAGGACCCTATGCTTACAAAGATTGGTTCTTCTGAAATGAATTCTGGGTAAATGTGCGATCTTGCGGTTTTGGGAAGAGTAAACCAGCCAGTGACGGGAGTTGTTGCAGTGTAGCTCTCAAAAATTTTTTTCCAATAGCCACGTGGGTTTGAAGATCCAAATGATTCAGCATCTCGGTATGTCTGCCATAGTGCAGCAAGAAATAATATGTGGCTTACAGGGTGCATATTTCACACTAATTAAAGTGATTTTCTGCTGAACTCCATGGGGAAAGGGTATTGAGGGATGTAAAGATTAAACCAAATATAAACTCAGGTTAAAATTGGTCAGAGAAATGTTGCTAATAGTGGGTACAGAGGAGAATTCATTTCTTCTCCTTTTTCCTTCCAGGCAGTTGATTTCAGTGGAAGTTATTACACGTGCAGTGCGGTTGTTATTGTTCAAGAAATGAATGTGTTACCTTTACAGTACTTTTCTTCATCATGTAGGTAACCTGGCTGTTTTATGTTTGTTTTCCTCTCTTTTTTTTTTTTTTTCCTTCCAGGCCTTCTGCCTTATCTAGTAGCCCGACATACTCGGAGCTTCCGTTCCTTAGAATTTCCCCCCACCGAAATCCTGCTGCAACATCAGAGTCTCCCTTCAGCACCCCTCACCCATACATCAACCCCTACATGGACTACATCAGGTCCCTGCACAGCAGCCCATCCCTCTCCATGATCTCGGCAGCCCGTGGACTCAGCCCAACAGACGGTGGGTTAAGACAGGCTTCCTGTTTTCTGTCATGGTAACAACTTAACTTATATTAATCTTGTCAACATTTTTTCCCCCCCTTGTTCAAAGCAGCTTCAGCAGGTTTGTCAGACATATTCATTATGTCATAAATGTTTCAATACTTCATCAGCCGATCATGGCTCATTTGTACATCTCACAAACGTTGAAACTTCAGGGAGATGGAGGGGAAAAAGAAAAAAAAAACCATCCCTGCCTGATTCAAAGCTCATTTAAGCTGGAAGGGTGGTGTATGTCTTGTGACATCTTTTGTTTGTGGAGCTGACCTGGGGTGTGATTCTGATCTCCCAAGAAATCCATCGTATTTGCAGTGAATTGAGCCAGATTCTTCGTGAGTGTAGATCAGTCTATAATGATGGAGTTCTTCAGGAGCAAAAGGCTTGGTAATTAAAATCATAGTTTGCAATCAGGTAAACATGTGCTCTGACTTGTTATATGCAGTCCGTAGTTCTGTTAAAGTCACAGAGAATCAGTTTAGCCGAGCCAATGGTATGGCCAAAGGAAACCCCCTTGATGTAGATGTGATGATGAGGACTAGCCCCTTCAGTGTGAATGGTGGCCAGTACACTTGAAGCATGGGTGATTTGGGTCTGGGTGTGACTGTGGCTATTACTGTCTAGGTTATTCGAGTTGAAACAAACTACTGTGATCACTCTTGTCATTTCTCTGGCACATTTCCTGTTCTTTTCAGTCGGAATTTTGCCGAAGTGAGCAATAAATAGAGTCTTGTTAGCGGTAGGTTTTTCAATAGCAGGGTAAGTAGTTTAACATTTCAGAATTGTAGTATTGGCTGAAGGGAGTTAAAATACAACATACTCCGAAGCAAATAGGTGGTGAAGATATTTAAACTATTATTTTAACTATGGGAAAGATCAGCTCAGTGGATGCAGAAACTTACCAAACAGAGTTAAACTGCCTTTAGCTGAATTTGAAAAATGAGCTGTGCAGCCTATCCAAACGGATAACTAATTAATCCTCGCTTATAAGAACATATACCTTTACAGTTAATCCATTAGTTATGGGCACATACTCTTATGAGAATAAATTTTAATGACCTATTGTCAGTCAAGGTATATGGCATGCACCTAGAGCTTTCTTAGCAGCACTTTGGATGTTGTACAAATTCTTGCTAATTCTACCCTTTTTATTTTAGCCAAAGTATAGAAAAAAAACAACTTTTTGGAATGCTAAGAAATACATGTGTTGACTGAAGGAGCTTTGGAGCATTTCATACAGGATAAACATGATAGAGCTCTAATGTAACGGAACAAATTGGGAAAACTCTTGCAATGCGTGTTTGGGATTTTCACAAATCCTAATATGCAGAACATTTTACTATCTTTCCTTCAGCAATCTTCAGATTACATTCCTGCAGAATTTTGTTTCTGGTTCAGGTGTGCTCCAGTTGCACATACCAAGAAAGGAGAGAACAAAACCACGTATCACATAACCACGTGCCGTTACAGAGTCACAGAATCTCAGAATCTTCATGGTTGGAAAGGACCTCTGAGGTCACCGAGTCCAACCATACATACACAAAACCCCCTACGGTATTGGCCCCTAGGCCATGCCCTGAAGTACCGCATCTACACGTTTCTACCACCTCCCTGGTCAGTCTCACCTCTGTGCCTGGCGAGATCATGGAGCAGATCTCCACACTGGAGAGTCATGGGTTCAATGAATGGACCACTTGGCAGAAAAGGAACTGGCTTGATGGCCACACTCAAAGGGTTGTGGTCAATGGGTCAACGTCCACGTGGCAGCCAGTGACAAGTGGTGTCCCGCAGG
>VXBW01003915.1:1150216-1282027 GCA_013400375.1 Thinocorus orbignyianus | reverse complement strand
CAGGTTGCCCAGAGAAGCTGTGGCTGCCCAATCCCTGGAGGGGTTCAAGGCCAGGCTGGATGGGGTTTGGAGCAACGTGGTCTGGTGGGAGGTGTCCCTGCCCATGGCAGGGGGGTTGGAACTGGATGATCTTGAAGGTCCTTTCCAACTCCAACCATTCTGTGATTCTCTGCACATAATGTACTAACGGCTTAATGGGCACCATGGCTTAAGTTGTATAACATTTGAACTATGTAAACTTTGAAGATATTACTGTTCTTCTAAAAGCCATAGCTAGATTTCTCTTGTTACCTTAATTGCTTTAGTCCAGTTAAATAATTAGATCAGTATACTGACTGTTGGGCTCAGCCTGTGGACTGACAGATCTGGGGGTGGCCGGGAGCCAAAAAACCAGGCTGGAACATAACGAAGAGCAGTTTCATGATCACTGCAGGTCTTGCTGACTGTAATTAATGACTGCCCCAGCAGCAGTAACGGTAGAGTATCTTCTGTCTTGTCACTTCACCTTACCCAGCAGAATCGGTGGGCCAAGGCTGGCCGAGGATTCCTGCTGAGGGTTTCTGGTGGGGTAGGAGTAAGGACCGAGCCATCAGTGTGTGTGGATCAGCGCACTCAAACGGAGCTCAGCAGTGCCCGCCCTGCAGAAGTAGATGTTTCCCCTTGTGAAAAAAAGCAGGGGCAAAGCTGAAGCTACCCAGGAATAAACACTAGAAAATTCCAGGCTGCGGGCCTTCCTGCTTACCCTTCATTTACCCTCCATGAAATACATCATTTAGTAGGCTAATTTTTTATGTTTGAAGAAGGTAGTAAGGAATGATCTTTAAAGAGCACCAGAGTGTTTCTCAGTGTATGGAACATTGAGTCATGTAATTATGTGCTCACCATGTTTTCTGCAGCAGTTCGTTTGAAAGTTTGCAGCCAATATTATTGTTAGTTAACCCAGACACTTATGTCAGAAAGCTCAGGAAGTATTTTAAGCGTGTCTGGAAAGATACGATGGTTGCCTACTACTATAAAACTTTTAAAATCAGTGATTCAGTGTTACTCCTCTTAAAATTTGCTCTGAATATTTTTCTTGCCCTTTCACAGAAAGTGGTAGTGACTGAAGTAAATTATATTTAATTGAGAAATCAACGTGTAAGTTGGAAAAAATACCAACAGCCTTTGGTTTGTCTCGGCGCGTGTTTTATGCCATTCCTCTTCCTGTTTGATATACTCTTATTTTTCTGAACCTTACTTGAAATTGGTTGTGTTTAACATTTATAACATCAAAAGCACGTTCTTCCATTTTACTTGGTAAAAATAAACTCTAGAAAAAATACACTTTAGAAATCTGTTGCTGAATAAACTTCTCTCCAAACTCCAATGCTGTCTTTACCTCCTTGTAGTGTAGATGTTGATTCCTTGCTTCTAAGGTTTGTGTTTAGGATCTGGTTCTCTAAGGTAAAAATAAATTACCATTTTAGTGATACTGAGCAGATAACGATATTCAGAATAAGTTCATAATTCAAAGAATTTCAGCTTAAAATTTTGTTTCTGTTCAAGATTCAGTTGCTGGGATTGAAGAAAAACCTTAAGTAATATGAAAGAATATGAAAAACAAAAAAAGCCATTGGGGTGTAATGTAAGGAACTTAGGGTGTTTTAAGCAAACTTACGTACCATCTGGTGGTGAGCAGAGCCTAAGGAAATTTTAACTGTTTTGCAAGTGGCGCAAGCAGAGAGCAGAGAGGAAGGCTGCTCAGGTCATACAGCAAGACAGAATCAGGATCAAGGAGATGGAGCCCAGCTTATTTTAGGAGATTAAATGACCCTCAACTTATTGTAGCATCTGAAGCCTGTTAAGATGAGACAATACTAAAATGATCGGGGGTTTTATATTTCTCCAACGTTGCCCATTAGTTGATGTCGTGCTCGAAAACTGCAGGGGAACAGAAAGCTCCTCTAGTATTTTTACAGGAGAGAAAGGCCAAATAAGTCATTGTCAGAGGACTGCATCGCTCCTAATCTCACTGTAGGTTGTAGAGCCTGTCCCATGTGTGGTGTTGACACTGCGAAGAGTCTTGTATGTCAAGTACACTTATTTATGAACCTTGAAGGATGGGATGGCCACATTCACTGCCTTCAGTCTGCCGTCCTGCAAAACTGCCCCTACGTTCATAGAATCATATAATCACAGGATGGTTAGAGTTGGAAGGGATCTTAAAGATCATCCAGTTCCAGCCCCCTGCCATGGGCAGGGACACCTCCCACCAGCCCAGGTTGCTCCAAGCCCCATCCAGCCTGGCCTTGAACATCTACGTTGTTGATGAGCAACTAGTATTTGTCCTGAGAACGTGCTTTCTCTTTGTTTACTCCTAGATTTATACACAAACTGCTACTCTGAAAATCTCCTGTTCGTCTAAGCAGAGACTCCAGAAACTTGAATGCTTCTGGAAGTTCAGGTTTGCTGTTAGCTAGGGACAGGGTCCTTTGGGCCAGGAATGAGGTCAACAGGAGTAAAGCTCTAGGAATGTATTCCTGCTTTTTTATGTCACTAAATAAATCATACGCATTTTCATTGCTGTCAGCCTGTCACTTTTTGAGTCACTTAATAATAAATATAAAAGTATGAGATCACTGGGCTCTTCAATATTTTATGCCCAGCTGTTTTTTGAATGGTGTCTTTGCAGTATCATTGGTTGAAATGCATGGACCGGTGGTGGCATGCTGCAAAGGTTGCGTTACATTAAAAAAAAAATAAACAGGCTGTTTTAATAGCCAGAGAAACCAGCAATGTCGTAAAACTTTCCCTCTCATTTATCTTACATCAGTAATGGCCCTTTTTTATGTTGTGTTTCTTTCAGCTCCCCACGCTGGCGTCAGCCCAGCTGAATATTACCATCAGATGGCTCTGTTGGCAGGCCAGCGCAGCCCCTATGCAGACATCCTTCCTTCAGCTGCCACCGCAGGAGCTGGTGCTCTTCATATGGAGTATCTTCACGCCATGGATAGTAAGTGATGTTTTCTAGAAATATAGACAGTCCTCTAGAGGGAATCACCTGGGTTTTTTCCTGGTCTGACCCAAAAGGCCTCCACGCAGAGAGGGAAGTGGAAGTCAACGTAAGCTGGAGGGGCCAAAGCCGAATGTACGAGGGTGATGTCAAGTCTGAATGCAAACTTTGAAAGTAAGTAGGGAGAGGAACAGGGCTGCCTCTGAACAAGAGGTTATACAGTTTATTTCCAGCAGGACTTGAGTGTTTTTGAAAATGTCCTCTTCTATACAAAATCAGTAACTCCCTTTCATCGTTAGGATGAGTGTTTCCCTCTGTTAATAAAAGGCTTATGTCTGTTTTCCCATTAGGAGAGTGTGCACCCCTCCTTTTTAGAGAATGATAGCCGTGCTTACAAGTTCTGTATCAGATTGACAGATTTTGAGACCGCTTCTGAAGCGAAGCACTTTGCTGAATTCTCAAGGATCCTGACTTAGTTTTCCTTCATATTGAGCTGCCTTTGCGTACTTCAGCATCTTTTGTACCTCTAATTTGTCTCCCTTTCTCTGGTGAATGAAAAAAAGAGAGCACCCCATGCCAAACTGCTCACCTCTGCTGCTTTTGATCAGCCAGAAGGGATTATGCAGAGTAACCCTCTAGTCATAAGATGCTTACCTAGCATCTCACCCCCTCTAGTCTTAAGAAAGCCAACCCCATCCTGGGCCGCATCAAAAGAAGGGTGGCCAGCAGGTCACGGGAGGTGATTCTCCCCCTCTATTCTGCGCTTGTGAGACCCCACCTGGAGTCCTGTGTCCAGTTCTGGAGTCCTCAACATAGAAAGGACATGGACCTGTTGGAACAGGTCCAGTGGAGGGCCACCAAGATGCTCAGAGGGCTGGAGCACCTCTGCTGTGAGGACAGGCTGAGAGAGCTGGGGCTGTTCAGCCTGGAGAAGAGAAGGCTGCGGGGAGACCTTGGAGCAGCCTTCCAGGATCTGAAGGGAGCTCCAGGAGAGCTGGAGAGGGACTCTTTGTCAGGTAGTGATAGGACAAGAGGTAACGTTTTTAAATTGGAAAGGGGGAGATTTCGATTAGATATTAGGAAGAAATTCTTTGGTGTGAGGGTGGTGAGGCACTGGAACAGGTTGCCCAGAGAAGCTGTGGCTGCCTGATCCCTGGAGGGGTTCAAGGCCAGGCTGGATGGAGCTTGGAGCAACGTGGTCTGGTGGGAGGTGTCCCTGCCCATGGCAGGGGGGTTGGAACTGGATGATCTTTAAGGTCCCTTCCAACTTTAACCCTTATACGATTCTATGCTTAGAAGCTTTTTGGGATGTACTTGGTTCCTTCCGATGAGGGAAATAAAAGGCGGTGACAAGAAAATGTGGTGACTGTTGACTCTCGCTTGGTAGTACAGAGCAATGCAATAGCATTAGAGCCCTTTGCTGTCCCGCAGCTTTTAAAAATCTTTCTTAGCCTGCAGTTTCTTCTTCCTTGCTGTTGACTGCGTGCCATAGCTGCTGATCTCAATGAATGCGTGAGTTTGGAGGTTTCCTTCTGGAACGTGTGGGACTATAGATAGCTACCCCTCCAGGGCACATGCAGTTGTAGTACAGAGCACAGAGTAGTTGACTGACCAACATTTTTTCCAAGAATAGGGCAAGACGGTTGTGGAACTGGGCAGGGAAACTGTTTTCAGTCTGTTACCTTGAATGTTTTTTAGTGCAGTTTCTGTTACCAGTCTCACTGCCCCAGGAGCGTGCACAGTGATTTCACAGTAGTGTAACATACCTTGAACCCACTTCAGAAACATATTAAACCCACACAAGTAGCCTGGACTTAAACCAGAAGTCAATGTGTTGGCTTCAGTGCTTGAGAGCTTAAGAATATGACCCTCCTGATTTGGATTTTGAGAGGAATAAAAAGAGATGAAGAATACTGCTAATGGATTTGATGCATATTAATAGTATTTTGCAGGACAGAAACTCCATTTCACATGGTTTAGGTGGTGTAAGTCTGCTGCTGTGTTCCAGCTGCAGGGACAAATCCCCAGCTTGTATGAATGGTTGTAACTTCACTGAAGTTAAAGGCATCACGGAATCATAGAATAGTTTGGATTGTAAGGGACCTTGTGAGAAACTGAACGACTGAGACCTACAAAGTCATTTAGTTCAACCCCTCTGCAACAGCCCAGCAGTTTTTTATACTGTCAGTGGTTTTGGTTCCTACTGGGAGAGAATTTCTGAATGCCCGTAGGTAGCAGTACGAAACCACATCTTTGGCTGCAGACTTGATTGCATGAATTTATTCTGTCTGTAGGAAGAAACATACCCAAGATGTATTCCAGAAAACTTAAGAATGGAAGATGTTGCAGTACTCATACAAATAATGGCATTTGCACAGAGGAATTCATGAGTCAGTAGAGATTGTGTGTACTGCAATCTACATAGAATTACAGCTTTTGCATCAGTAGAATGTTATCACTTCTTACTTAAGTGAAAATATTTTGACCTTTGCCCATAACTCCAGCCCATTCATAAAAAGCACCTAAACGCTCTCTCTAATAAGGAAGTATGCTGTCACCAGCTTTAGCTGTGGTATGTTTGAAATGTGCTCTTTAATTTGTTTTGGGTCTGCATTTAAAAATTAAGATCACACATCTGAGATTCATCATAGCAGCAACTTTTCAATTAGGGATTATTTCATAGTTAAAGACAAAAAATGTGTAGCACTATTATGCAAATGGGCTATTTTTAAACAGTAAATAGAGAATTAAAATAAGAGTGAATCCCAGTAAGGTCACTCAGCTCACCTTCTGTATTTGATGAGAATGTGTTTAGTCAGGCAATAGCTGCTTTAATCTAAATAGAGTATGAAGTTACCCTTTTACTTTGTAAAAACCAATTAAAACTATCTTAACTTGCATGGGTATACAGTAAATTAATTGTCATTAAGTAGGAATCTGAATGTCCTATCATTCATCATGCTAAAGAAAACCCCTTTCTTCTTTGTCAGAATTTTAGATTAGAGACGAGAAAAAACCAATTAGCAGGAAGCTGATATTAAGACTTTTAAAACAACAACAATAAGAATGCTCATGTTTGCATTCAATAACATAGTGTGGTGATCAATGCAAAGCAATGGCATTCCGTCGGATCTTTCTTTTTAAGGATTTGTGTGGTGATCTTAAAAGGACTCTTTCGCCTTTGCCCAGTCTTGTCAAAGGGAAGAGAAGAGAGCTTGGCAGTTTCCCTCATTATCTGCTATCAAATTCTGAGCAAGTGGACTCAACTCACTCCAGGGCTGCTGCTCGTTTATTCCACGCAACAACCAAATAGATACAAGCAAGGCATTGTTCTTCTGTTGTGAAGCAAGTTTGTCTCCTCACTGTCTGTTTATAGAGCATCTAGCACAGTCATTTGGCATCTCTCTACCCTCTCCTGTAGTACAGATAATAAATCCAACACCAGCATGCACTGGACACAAAAAGCATATTACATACAGCGTGTGCAGTTTGGGGCCTTTTGTTGTGCTCTGTGGTCCTGGAAAACTGATTTCAAAATGGAGAAGATATGAGTGGGAAGAGTGTTAATCAGAAAATTAAATCTTGCCTAAAGAGCAGGAGACTTCTTGAAGCTCTGAGCTTCACTCTCCATGAACTGTCTAAAATAGTGTGGAAGAATAAGGCCAAGATTGGGTATGCTTGAGTGTAATTATTTCTTATGCTGTCCTGTGTGGCAGGAAAAGCGCACCAGAATTTTCTTTGTTGCTTTAAAGCTTTTCTACAGCGTTGGGGGCCAGAATCCGTGACCAACCCTTCCTGTCTTCTTACTTGACCTCAAAGGGTCAGATCTGCTACCTTTAGAACGTCAAAGTAAGCAGGAGGGGAGCAGTCGGGGAAGGTACAACTGAAATTCCTTCTTGTGGCTGTAAAGATACTGTGTGCCAAACCCATCTTTTAAGCACTTCAATAATTCCCAAAAATCACAGCCTTTTGGGTTTGATACTTGCATTTTTCACCTGGAGAGTGCTTCACACTGCTTTTAAATGGTGTTCAGTGGAAGGCAAACATGTTCCCTGAGATTTCTAAATTCACCCTGAGAGTATTAATATCCTCACTCTGATTAACTTTTGCCCGTGTTCAGTCAGAATGGGAGGTTTTTCTTTTTCAAAGGTGTTCTGCGTTGACCTTCCCCTTTTGGCAGTAGAGAAAGCAACCCAGTTGCCGTAAAGAATTGAACCAGCCTGAAGAGTTAAGCCAGCGTGAGAAGCTTTGGATTGTGTTTGGTTTCTGATTTTCAGGAACATATGGAGAATGAGGGTGGAGTAGAAAAGCCATTCCTTTTCCTCTCACAGTGGTGACAGATACACCATGTTGAAAACTGAGATGAAATGTATGACAAACTTTCATGAAGTAAAAACAAAGTTTATTCATCTGTGAGCAGAAACAAGGATTGAAAGAAAGAAAGAGAGGAAGGAAGGAAAAAAGACAGAAAGAAAAGCTTTAATGTAAAAAAAAAAATAATCAAACTTCCCATGTTCACGGCCTTCAACAAAAACTAGTGCCTGAGACATTCAAAGAAGTTTGATTTAAAGGGATGGAATAAAAAGGGTTTGATGAAGTTTGATTTAAAGGGATGGAATAAATGATACATGTCTGAAGATTGCCTTATAAATGTTTAAGCAATGCTAAAAACTTCAACTCAGAAATAAAATTCATGGGCAAATTTGCTGGATGGCATATTCCATTTTTGAAATTTATGATGGAGATAGATATCTGTTATTTTAGAATTGATCTTCACCCCATGAATAAGATCTTTTCTTCTGACATCTGCTGGGTTTTTTTGCTGGCGCACTCAAGTCCTTACCAAAAACTACTGACTTTTTATTGCTGTAGTGTCTACTCCAAAAAGATGGCATTCCTAAACAAGTCTTCACTGTCATCTTCCATTTGCGTGCTTTGCCAAAGCCGATGGGTTTTTTTCAGCTCTTGCACAGAGGTAAATGGATTTTTAGTGAATCATTTCTCC
This sequence comes from Thinocorus orbignyianus, assembly GCA_013400375.1. Taxonomy (NCBI): domain Eukaryota; kingdom Metazoa; phylum Chordata; class Aves; order Ciconiiformes; family Thinocoridae; genus Thinocorus; species Thinocorus orbignyianus. The sequence goes on along the minus strand of VXBW01003915.1, from coordinate 1,274,030 downwards.
TACATTTTTTGGTTTTAAAGTATTATTAAGTAGATAATTAAGCTTCAGTGGGAGAATACTGGGAGCAGATGAACATCTCAAGTTGCTAGGTAAATATTGAAGTGTTTGTTTTTAAAATAAAAGCTTGGGCAAGGCTGAGGGGTTTGCTTTAGTATTCCGAGGCACTGACAAATTGTGACCTGTTCCTTTTTATAGTACTGTACTAACTGAGACTGATGTTATGCTAAATGAATGGTTTAGCAAACATCCTGCAGTGTAACAAGTGGTCAGCTCATGCTTAAGACTTTTTAGGAATGTGAAACCTAATTAAACCACCAAGATCTGAGAAAACAGTAATTCCATTTAATTGTATTTTCAGTTTTGAGAGTCGTGGCCTCCCTTGAAGCAAATCCCCCTCTCCTGCAGTCAGACTCTTGCTTGCCGTCAGCTGTTGGCTTCTGCTGTGAAGCAAAACTATTCCCATTTTACAGGAGACTCTTCTCCCTTAGGAGGTTGTTACCATCCCGGGTAGATGGAGGGGATTGCTGAATTCCCAGGTCTAGGTGGTGCTGGAGCCAGGTGCTACCTGGAGGAGGCCTGAGACTGCTGCGTGGTGTGGCTGGGGTCTGGGCTCTGCCCCTTACAGCTGGAAGGAGTACCTTTCTCCATCACCTGCATCTCCTGCAGATCTGGGAGCTGAGATGCCCTAGCAGCAGCTGGCAGGCAAGGAGGAGGTTTAATGGCCAGTGGGCAGAGAGGGACCTCTTGCAAGAGCTGTAGCATGACATAGGCAAGGAGTAAAAGAGATGGGCTCAGTCCAGAAAGGGTAAGGAGCAGGGAAGCCACTGTAGTTTTTGAGAATCTGCAGGACATTTAAATTTCACAGAATCTTCATGGTTGGAAGGGACCTCTGACATCGTCAAGTCCAACCGTGCACACACCAGAAAAACCCAACCTCAACCCCACAAAACAAATCACCCAACCCAACAATCTCGGTCACTAGAGTGACCACTAGAGTGACTCAAGTGCCACATCTAACACATTGCTTAAACACCCCGAGGGATGGTGACTCCACCACCTCCCTGGACAGGCCCTTCGCAGCCAAGGAATTCTTCCTAATATCTAATCTGAACCTCCTCTGCCACAACTTCAGACCATTTCCTCTGGTCCTGTCATCATTCCCTTGGGAGAAGAGGCCAACACCCACCTCTCTACACCCTCCTTTCAGGGAGCTGTAGAGGGCAAGGAGGTGTCCCCTCAGCCTCCGCTTCTCCAAATTAAACATGCCCAGTTCCCTCAGCCTCTCCTCATAGGACTTGTTCTCCAGACCCCTCCCCAGCTTGGTGGCTCTCCTCTGGACACGCTCCAGCACCTCAATGTCCTTCTTGTAGTGAGGGGCCCAAAACTGAACACAGCCCTCGAGGGGAGGCCTCACCAGTGCCCAGGAGAGAGGCACCATCACTTCCCTCCTCCTGCTGGCCACGCTGTTCCTGATCCAGGCCAGGATGCTGGTGGCCTTCTTGGCCACCTGGGCACACTGCTGGCTCATGTTCAGCCAGCTGTCCACCAACGCTCCCAGGTCCTTTTCTGGTGGGCAGCTCCAGCCACTGTTCCCTGAGCCTGTAACACTGCCCGGGGTTGTTGTGACTGAAATGCAGAACCCAGCACTTGGCCTTATTAAACCTCATATCAGTTGGCCTTGGTCCATTGATCCAACTTGTCCAAGTCCCTCTGTAGAGGTTTCCTACCCTCAAGCAAATCACCACTCCCACCTAGTTTGGTGTCATCTGCAACACCCTTCTATATGATTTGTCAAGGGTAACCGTGCCTCTCTCCAAGGACATAGGAGGTTTGAGGTTGTGTCGGGGAAGTTTGTTCAGTCCTCTCTGAGATGCAGGCTGGAGTACCAACGAGTCCACTTGGCCAGGTGTGGGATGGAGAATAAACGGTGTCTGATCGCAGAAACAGCAAAACAGCACCGTCGTCGCCCGCTTTTATTGCCCAGTCTAACTTTAAAGGAGAGATACTCAGCTGCCAATATTGTTAAGAACTGCTCCTCTTTTTTGGTTGAACCTATGCACTCCCTCTCTACTTGGCATCAGTAGCTGTCAGTTCAGATTTTGCAGGCTTGTAATTAATCAAATAAGTGGCAATCCCTTTATAGTTGTATGAATTCAAAACTGGACTTCACATCCATAAGAAGTAATTTTTCAAAGTCATTTTTTTCTGGATATCACATTTGAAACTGCTCAGATGTGGCCATCGGTAGCACATGGTGACTCTTAGTTGTGAATAAAGAAGTTCTTATCAAAAGAGAGGGAGCTGTGCTTGTCCCCCCTGAGCATATTTGCTGCCATCTTGCTGGCACGATGAGGTTTGTGCCTGTCAGTTTGAGGAAAGCAGAGAATTTATAAATAATTACATAATTACATTACACATGGCTGCAAATTGTTACTGTAACGTATAGCACACCGTTAGGTATGCTCACAGGAACGTGTGATCCTATGGAACATGATCCTGTGATGGCTGGTAGGAACATGCCATACTGTGGTAGCAGCGCTTGGGTGGCATTTCATTTTGTTAGTCAGGCAATGTCTAGAAGATTTTCCCTGTCCCTTCACTGGCTATTTAACCAGGAGCACCTGGACTTAGCTATCCCCTTGTAAAACCACAATAACAGAGTTTATTATTCACCTATAAAGGGCTTAAATTGTACTCTTGGCTGAGGCAAACTGTTGTCACTGCTGACTTCAGAGGTGTTGTTCTTATTTATGCTGACTGAAAAGTCATCAGAGGATGGTTGTGTAAGGATGCAAGAATCATAGATTCATAGAATCGTTCAGGTTGGAAAAGACTCTTGGGATCACTGAGACCAACCATCAGCCCCACTGGGGTTGCTGTGTCCCAGAGTGCAGGATCTTGCACTTGGCTTTGTTGAAGCTCATATCGTTCACATTGACCCATCAATCCAATCTATCCAAGTCTCTCTGCAGAGCTTCCCTGCCCTCATGCAGATCAACACTCCCACCTAACTTGGTGTCATTGTCGAACTTGCTGATGGTACATTCTGTATCTGTGTCGAGACCATCAATAAAGACACTAAACAGAAATGGTCCCAATACTGAGCCCTGAGGAACACCACTTGTGACCAGCCACCAACTGGTTTTAACTCCATTGAGCACCACCCTTTGGGATGGTCCATCCAGTCAGTGCTTGATCCAGCAGATCATATGCTCATCCAGGCCATGAGCAGCCAACTTTTCCATGAGGATTCCATGGAGGACAGTGTCAAATGCTTTTTGAAAGTCCAGGTATACAATATCCACAGCCTTCCCCTCATCCAATAATCGGATCATCTTGTCATAAAGAGAGATCAGGTTTGTCAGGCAGGACCTGCCTTTCATAAACCCATGATGACCAGGCCTGATCCCCTGGCTGTCCATTTCGTGGTTTGTGATGACAATCAAGACGGTCTGCTCCATGACCTTCCCTGGTATGGAGATCAGACTGACAGGTCTATCATATTCTGGATCCTCCTTTTTGCCTTTCTTGTAGATGGGCGTTACATTCGCTACCCTCCAGTCCATTGGGACCTTCCCACTTAGTCATGACTTCAGGAAAATGATGGAAAGCGGCTTGGCAAGCACGTCTGCCAGCTCTTTCAGCACTCTTGGGTGTAACCCGTCCGGTCCCATCGACTTGTGTGCATCCAGGCAATGCAACGTGTGACTGTCGTTGTTCTACCATCACTTGTATTTTGTATTTCCTTATTAAATATATTGCAGCTTCTTAGAAATGCTGATCATGATTGGTTTTTATTTTAGCACAAACAAAAGGTGTCTGCCTTTGAGAGACACAAAGTGAAATATCAAGCAGACATGTTACAATAGCAAGCCCATATAAAGGAGATAAAACAGCTTATATAAAATAACATGTAGTAGCTTTTAGGAATAAATGGCTATACCTAAGTTTTAAGTGATGAATCAGGAACATGAATATTCATTGCAAGACTGAAGCAATATGGGCTAAGGGCTGTAGTGGGGAGAGAGCACGGAGGAAAAAGCTCTGTATTAGCTGGATGCCAAGGAGAATTGACACCCATGTTGGCTAGGTAAGGCAAATCTAAACACAGATTAGGAGGACTGTAGATGGAGACCCCATCACACAGTCAGAGCATCAATAAAGCAGCAGCTTGTCATACCAGATGAAAATCTTGTGTAGCATGAACAACAAGAAGGACAAACCTGCTCAGGTGCATGAAGAAAATGTAATGGCAGATTCAAATCCAGCTCTGTCCTTGAGGTCAGTCTCATTGGAGTCAGCTGAGTTCTTCTGCTGGTTATTGTTATGCATATGTTTAATATCCTGCTGAAAAAATGGTTCTGAGCACAAAGACATGAGAAAGAAGTAGGAAAGGCAGACCTATAATGAGGCTTGTGGCCAACTATGAATTAATAGCAAGTTGCAGAGAATGCCAGGGACTCTGGGAGAATTAACTGTAAAGTAGGCATCAAACCGAAGACCTGCATGACCCTGGCTGTCAGGATTGTTAGGACTCAGTCCTTTACTACAGGCTAAGGGGATTAAAAAGGCACAAGTGACAGTACTGTTATAGGAAAGAGTTCACTGTGCAGTGGGGAAGCTAATTCTTTCCTTCTTGGTCTCAACCCAGATGGAAAATAATCAAATAAAGGGAAGAAATTTAAGGTGATAGTTGTGGTTTCAGCCAGATTTGCCAAAACCAGATTGACAGATGGACCTTCCTCCCCCCTGAAAGAAAGGAGAGGAAGAGATAAGGAGATTTAGGAGTTTAGAATGAACTAAACTACTTTCATGAAGTATTAATACTAAAATTAAAGTAAGAAGAGAATAATAAAATAGATACAGCATATACAAAACTGTATCAGACTCCCAGGATGACAATCATATCACCAGCAGGCATCAGGAAAAGTCCCAGACTGGACTTGGTGACCAAGAGGAGCTGGATTCCAGAACTGGAGTCAGGAACGCTGATGAACAGACAGGGCCCTCCTTGGACATTGGCCGTCGAAGAAAGAGAATTGACCCTTTGATCCATCAGCTTTTATCCTGAGCATGATGCGGATGGGATGGGATACCCTGTTGGTCAGGTTTGGGTCCCCTGTCCTGTCCCCTCCTCCCCACAGGTGTGACCCCTCAATTCTTTTCTGCTTCCCACCCTCCAGCAGGGCAGATAACACAATTCCCTTTCCTTGGTTGTTCCAGCAATGAGTATCAGCAAGGGCCTCTCTGCACCATCCCTTGGTGTGATCACGTCTTATCCCTGTGAGAGTGAACAGTTTCTGAACAATGTGCTGTTAATTTCAGAGTTCAGTTAGTTAGAAGAGGCCCAGCTAAAAAGGTGAAATTGTAGAATAGAAAATTGGTTCATTATACCTCAAACCAGGACAGTGATATATCTTGTGTCAGGACTGCAGAGAGTTGGGCTGCCATGGTAAAACAGACCAGAAGAGGTAGAGATTTTCAGAGCAGCACAGAAAATTTAGAAATGTAAGATACATTTATTTAAAAGGTATTATCTGTATGGTTGGATTCTCTCTGCTGCTATGAAAAGCTTATAATCTCCAGTTTTAAAGAAATTTGGCAATCATAGGCTCGTGTACACCCCCGTACAAGAATATCATGGGAACCTGTACAAATTCAAACAAAACCAACTGTTTCTCAGTCTAATACTGTGAATGTCAATTACTGCTGATAGAGCTGGCCTATACAGTGGTTTTTTCAGTCCTGATTTCTAGATTTGCACCAAGTATCAACCAGGCAGAATTACAGTCAACAAAGGAAAAGTTGCCTCTTTATTTCTAAGCTGCATTTTACAAGTTTAGCTTTGGCTGTGTGTATTAAAGTGACACAGGTTTGGGTTTGCTGGTAGCCCAGATCTGAAGCACCGTCTCATTGCTCATGGTTGAATTAATGATGTGAATGTCTAAGAAGCCGTCAGATTCATAAATCACCAGAAATGAGAGGGATAACTCATAAAAGTCTTTTCCTTTTGTTTAGCAATTTATCATTTTGCTTGCACATTAATAAACAGAGCTCCCCTGAGGTAAGCCACAGAAGGATAGATTTTTCTTCCTAATCTTCCTCAATCGGAGCCAGTAGATCGTGGAGAGAGTGGGCTTGTCACAGCGTGTTAATGTCTTGCAACTCCCTATACCCATCACAGATAACAAATAAATACGATTAAGTACCCTGGTGGATAATTATTTGTGTTTACTTAACAGGCACCAGGTTTCCAAGCCCAAGATTGTCAGCTAGACCAAGTCGAAAGCGTACGTTGTCCATATCCCCCCTGTCTGATCACAGCTTTGACCTTCAGACCATGATACGGACGTCTCCAAATTCCTTGGTCACAATTCTCAATAATTCTCGTAGTAGTTCCTCAGCCAGTGGTTCTTATGGTCACTTATCTGCAAGTGCAATAAGGTAAGAATAGCATTTTCTATCTATTCTGTATATTGCAATTTATGTGTTGTGCACACACGTGCCAATGTGAATGCATGCTCTCATCTTTAAGTGTTTTTTTTCTGTCAATATGTGTATTTGGCAGTTTCTGTAGTGTATGCACACTGGGCCTTAATTTAAAGTACAAAATGCTGTTTTTTTTCTTGCTCAGAAGGTAACCACAAGGGACTTTTTGGCATTTTACTGTCCAGAACAGGTAATACCCTATCCGTCCAGCAGTTTGGGTGTGTGTATGTGCGCTCAGGAATCTGTTTTCAGAGAAGCAGATCTAGGATAGGCCTTAAGGACTTAAGTCACTTGGATTCTTCTGGCTGTAGATATAACGGGCAGTGAAATGTTACTGCATTATAATCATCGTGAGCTGGGCATGTTGAGTTTGGAGGAGGCTGAGGGGAGACCTCCTTGCCCTCTACAGCTCTCTGAAAGGAGGGTGTAGAGGGGTGGGTGTTGGCCTCTTCTCCCAAGGGAATCAGGACAGGACCAGAGGAAATGGTCTGAAGTTATGGCAGGGAATTCCTTGGCTGCGAGGGTGATCAGGCACTGGAAGGACCTGCCTAGGGAGGTGGTGTAGTGACCATCCCTGGGGGGATTTGAGAAAAGTTTAGATGTAGCACTTCAGGGCATGCTCTAGTGGCCTAAATTGGTTCTTGGGTTGGGTGATTTGTTTTGTGGGGTTGTTTTTTTTCCTTTTTTTTGTGTGTGTGTATGGCTGGACTTGGTAATCTCAGAGGTCCCTTCCAACCCTGAAGATTCTGTGGTTCTGTGAGAGTAAAGCACAGCTACGTGGTACTTTTCAATTAAAATGTTTGGCTGGAAGTTCTCATTATTCATCTCCAAGTTGGTTTGGTTTTTTTTCCCCATATTTTAGTTTGTATATTGAAAGATTAGACTTTCTGTTAGAAGGTTAGAAGAACAGAAGATTAGATCTTCTGTTTTAGAGGCAGAAGAGCAGAGTAGGAAGGGAAGAGATGGGCAGAAGTTGTACAGTGAAGAGAAGCAAACGGGGCACAGGGAGAGGTAACAAAAGCAAGAATGTCAAAAAAAAAAGAGGAGTGGAAGAAAATGAAGAGAAGCAGCAGAAAAAATGGAGCTGCAAATGCTGAACATTCTTGTAGTTGTGATATTGCTGTGTGTTAACTGAGAAAAGCTCCTTTGGTATTCTGAAAAAAAATCCCTTGCTTCTCCAACGTTTCAGAAAGTACTGGGTTTGCATTTATGGCACTCAGAGAAGGAGTTCTGCTGGTCCCTGCCTTAAAAGCAGCCTCCACCTTCAATTTACAATGAGGCAAAGGAGCAAGTCCACACAGCAATTTCTTGAGACCTAGGAGACCCATTTCTGGCAAGGCTCAGACATGCCTCTCCAGCAAAAATGACACACTTCCAACTTCAAAAACTGGCTATGGGGATTTGCACTTTTGGAGAAAATGTAACCAGTGTGTTAGAAACCATGAGCCTGCCAAACTTTGAAAGTGCCAGCACTGTAAATATTTGATATTAGTGTAAGTGCCGTTGGGTTTTGTTTTTTTTTAAGCACGTCTTTTAAATAGTCGTGCTTCATAACTCTGCTGTACTTGAATAGCTGAATAGTATTTCACAGGTGTGATAGCAGAGCTCAGCTATACAACTCTGCAGCCTATATAACCATGGCCCGAATTACGAAGCTCCATAAGGTGGGATATGATTTATGTCAATAGCTGGCTGCAGTTCTGACCACATCTGTTAAATGCATGTACAGCGTGGAGGCGTACTGTCCCCTTCATCATTAAGATGGGGTGGCACTTAATTACTAACCTGCTTTTCCGTTGCTTGTTGCTTTGGTAAAGCAAACGGTGCCTGTAAGTTGGCACAGCCTCTGCAGTGGAGTATGTTCCCTTCTTTTACTCTTTGCCCACAGCGGGAAATGGTTGATATATGGTTTTGACATAGAGAATCACAAACCTTAGGGCCATCCCTGCAAAGCTGGACTCAGATGAATGGTTTTGGTAAAGACAGGTGTGGAAGTGGAGGGCGTTATGGACAGACACCGAGTAAGGATGTCAAGGAGTAGAACAGTGAGTCTTGTGAACTGGTGGCACTGAAGGAAGCACAGCTTGTGGGACTGAGCCTACGCTTGATCCAAGCTTTCAGCACATCCCTGGCATATTTTCCAGGAATGCATACTCCAAATTTTCACACCATTTTGAAATTTTTATGTATTTTTTTTTCCCTTTTGATAAGAGTAAGTCTGTTCAACAGGAAAAGTTAGAAACATAAACCTCCGTTCTTCCCAGCAGAAAGGAGGGAAGGGAAGAGAGCTAGCTCTTTTTCCAGCTTTTCAACTCACCTCTGTTGATGCCTCATAACTTCTCCCCAGTGGACATGTCTGTAAAATAGTTACACTAAAATAGACAGTGATGTTTGATATTAAACCCAAGTCACACTTCATTACTTTAATATAAATTCCAAGACTAAATGGCAACAAGACTATCTGTAAAGCCTAATTTCTTGCAACTCACTCCCTTGTAAATAACTCTTCCAGCACAAGAACTGCTGTACTGGATCAAATTGTAGGTTCATCCCACTTGATATCCTGACTGCAGCAGTGATCAAAGTGTAGAAAAAACTTTTCCAAATGTAAAATCCCAACTTCTGGAAGCTTGCAGATAAATCCGAATGGAGTTACTGCAAGAAAAATGGTATGGTTCCGCAGGCCACTGGATGGAATTGTGAGGCAGGAAGGATTTGTATTTTAGACAACATCAGTAGCATTAACTATACTGAACATCACACAGTCCCTCTAATTTTAGATCTTGTTTCCCATCACTTTTACACTTGGGAGCATTTTTCGTGGCAGATACCCGTCTAATTCTGTGTATTTCCTAAAAACTTCAGTGAAGTTATTAATTTATCAGGGTGAAGTTAGGGAAGAAGGGACTTTCTTTACACATGAAAAAATACTTCTTGCTACCTTTTCACTGAGAAGCTAGAACTTGCCAAGGCTTTTGCCTAGATGCCTAGATGCTACAGATAGGATTTTTCCTGTTCTTGAGCAATTGCCCCGTTCAGCCAAGTGATAAGCCCTTAAGAGGTTTCTCTTAGCATGTGTTAGAGCAATTCAGGATGTGGTCCAGCCCACAAAGAGGAAGGAGGACCTTTCCTTGCAGCCTGAACTCTGGTTAACCTGGTACCTCCTTAGGAAGCTTGTGGAGGTGAAACTGCCCAGCCGTAACAGCCTTCCCTGAACATGAAAAAGAAGCAGTCTTCAGAGGAGACAGGAGACAGACCAGGAACCAAGTCTTAACATACGTGTCTGAGGGAGCTGGGGTTTGTTCAGCCTGGAAAAGAGAAGAGAGACAGGAGACCTTCTCGCTCCCTACAACTCCCTGAAAAGAGGGTGTAGCCAGGGGTGTCAGTCTCTTCTCCCAAGGAACAGGTGATGGGACAAGAGGAAATGGCCTCAAGTTGTGCCAGGGGAGGTTTAAATTGCATATTAGGAACAATTTTTTCCGCTGACAGGGTTATGAAGCCTTGGAACAGGCTGCCCAGGGAAGAGCTTGAGTCACCATCCCTGAAGGTATTTAAAAAACCTGTAGATGTGCAACTCAGGGACAGGGTTTAGTGGTAGACTTGGCAGTGTTAGATTTATGGTTGGACTTGATGATCTTAAAGGTGTTTTTCAACCTAAATGATTGTGATTCTATAAGACTTCTCTAGAAGAGAGAACAAGCTACAAAATAAAGCGTGCAGAAATCGATCATTAAGGAAAATGAAGGCACTGCCCCCTTGTGATTGTGCTTTGATACCATCTTTGATTTCAGGGCTGCACAGGGTTTTTTTGCAGGGTCCCTGCCTGCTTCGGTGCACAGGCAGAGCATCCTCTCCATCAGCCAGAGCCACAGGACCCTACCTCGCCTCTCCCAGATGGTTGTTGAGGAAGAAGAAGGAGCCTCTTCCTTGGTTCTTTGCTGCCTGGAGGGTGGACCCTGCTCTTGCGGCACAGTCCCACGATGCTGGGCAGACAGAACTAGTCAGAAGTAACCACCAGACTCATACAGTTTGTCTTGTGGAAGCCCAGCCTAACACTCTTCATTCCACGAGAAGCCAAATTGCTCACAGCTGTAGCTTGAAGGTGCCGACAGCCCTTTTGAACATTTTGTGTGCTTTGTCGTGTTAACTGGAACAGGAGATTGGGTCTCTGTGACTGAAATTGGGCAACCACAATGAGTAGCGCTTTCTGTCGGCATCTTTCTTTGGTTCACGTGCCTGTGCAAAACAAGAGTCCTTCCCCTTCATCTCAGAGGGAGGTTGAAAGCATTAACCTTTTGTGAAGCAATTAAAATATACAGAGATGAGCATAGTGGAGAAGCTCAGGAGGGCATCAGTCATTATGTAGTCACCAAAGGTTTAAATACAGTGGAAGGAAGGCCCATGGGCAATACTTTGGGCAAAGAGAAGAAAAATAACAGAGAGTCTCTTACTGTTGTGCGTCTTGTGCACCCAATGAGGTATGAATCCTGCAGGAGAAAAAGAGCTGTGTGGTCGTGTAATTAAAGGCTAATGAGTGAGCACACGAGTGTGCAGGAGGTTCAATTCTAGCATGTGTGATTTTGCAGGCTCACTGCTCTCTTAACGTGTTTTTGCAGAGGTGCTACTCATGGTAAAGAATTGTCTCCAGGACTTCCAGGTTCTTTGCAGTGGCTAGAAGAAGTACATCCTCTGGTTTACATCCCGGGCTTCACACAGCTTCCCAGCACATGCCTCTCTACTTAGGCACTGTGGAATGTTGACGATGAAAGCACGTGGCAGGAGCTAGGTTTTGGGCTGTGTTTTTCCCAAGCTGAGCACAGAAGGGCTCTGGTCCCCGAGATGGGTACTTCTGCCGTTTGAATAATAAATTATAATAGTTTAGCACAATCCAGATAGAGCTCGACTTAGCGGGTGCTTTGTCATTGTCAGCTGGCAGCGTGGTGCTGTATCCTGACTGCTCGCTGAGTACTTGAAAAGGAGATGTCGCTCCTGCTGACAGCTAATAGTGGATCTTTAGCACACCAGGTAGAGCTTCTACTTTGTGCATTTGAAAACACCTGGTTTAGGTCTCAGCTGGGAGAGATTATGCAGAAAGGAGGCATATGAAATAGCATCAAATGAGGATAATCCTTCATTTGACATTTACTCATTTGGTTACCTGCCTCAGTTCTTCAGTGCAGCACCCCTGCTATTAATCTTTTGTCAGGATGCACTTAATGTTATATCTGCTACCTGTGACAATTATTGGGCTTTGCACTTCACCAGCACTTCTTTTTGAGAGGCGGCATGGCATAGAGTGAGTACAGAAGAGGGTAATCACTTCCCATGATACTAAGAGTACTGATTCAAAACCTTTACAAAAGATTAGCTGGGCTTTAATAAACACAGGAGGTTGGGACTCCATGTTCTGTATGATCAGAAATTCAGAACCTCTGTATTTTTCTTGTCCTGTACCAGCTCTACAGTGCCAAATTTACAAAGTAATTTTTCAGAAAACTAGGTGAATTCCCTGTTGGCTACAAGGTGTTTAAATCAGGAGCAGTTCCACCTACTGCAAGAGGCTTTCTTTGGGGCTTGGCAGATGTAACTGTGCATACACCTTAGCCATCTCATAATGTGTTAAAATTCAGTTTGATGTCAGCAGGGCAGCCCTTTGGGATCTCCTCCAAGGTTTGAAAGAAACTGCGAAAGCACAGCAGCACCTTTTTTTTTTTTATTTTTTTTCCCCCGGGCTCTACCCCTGCTTCCCTGATGTCATCAGAACAGAAAGGAGCGATTAACATAGCGTGGTTAATTACAGTCAGATCCTGGTTGTTCTGGCTCCCGTTGGTTTGCTCTGGGCTGATCTGAAGCTGAGTGTCAGGGAATGGTGGTGAGGATACCTTTGTAAAGGCTGCTAGAAAAAGGTAGCCAGGTTCATGGGATGAATTTAGGCAGCAGAAGATAATTATCAGCAAAGGAGACAAGGGTCTGTGTTTCTGCAAGCAGGTATTGGATTCTCAGTTATTTCCTTGTCTCTTAGAAGCTCCTTTTATAGAGCATTTGTTGTATAATTAGTCAGTGCTGTCCTCTCTGAACTGCTTTATTTCTAGAGACAAGTCACCACTTATTAATTTCTCCAGTTTCCCTTGGCAAATGTGGAGAGAAGAGAAAAATAAAAATAGTTAAGATATACAAATAAAAGTATAAGGTTATCACACAGAAAAGCGAAAAGTGTCTCCAGCAGAGAGCCCAACAGTCTAATTACGCACTGTATAAAAAAAGCAGAGTATCCTTTTATCAGATTTAAATTATCCAGGTTTTGAATTTAACAGAATATCTCATAGTTATAAGACAGGGAGCCTTCCTGTTCCCGGCCTTCCTTCTTTATTCAATATTTTATATATTCTTATTGTTTCCTCTTATCCATCTTCTTTCTGAAGGCAAATAGTTGTTTTCAGTCCGCTCTTTAGGAGAGTTCTCGCGTTGTTATTCCTGCTGATGCTGTCTGAAACAGGCTCCCCCTGCTACATGCCATATAACTCCAGGAGAGGACCAGCAGTTCAAACGCACCATGATTTTCTGTGTTCTGTTTCCACTTCTGTGTGTCTTAACATGTTTTTTACTGTAGCTTCACCTTGATCAGTTTTCAAGTTGCCTCAGCTAATTTGAAACCCAATATATGAGTCTTGCTACCAGCATTGCTCATTTATCTGCCGCGCTTAGCTCTAAAGATCGCCTCTTAGCTATTCACTGGGCTGCTCAAAATAATTTTGTCATATATACAGATTTCACTTTTTTGTCAGTGCTGGACTCTGTGACCAGTTTGCTGACAGTTGCACCAAAAAGCACCAAAAAGTCTGAGAATTTGCACCTTAACTTTTACTAAAATCCACCAGCTGAATTCTTTCTTTTGGTTGCTGGTTTAGACTGTAAGCTTTAAGCCTATACGTTTCAGTAATTAAGTCTGCGTAAAAGGACGTGATCAAATGCTGCTTAATGGAATGAATCTCAGAAAGGTTGTGTTCAAAGCAGACCAGGTAAGAACACGATGTATTCAGCAACGTTCTGCAACAAGCTCCTTATGGTAGGATGCACAGCAGAAAAAGTGTGTTAATGATGTGAGCATTACAGGTCTTTTGCAGTTGTATTGTTGCTCTTATTTGGGTCTGCCGGAGACACAAAGATGACTTTTGAGTGAAAGCTTTTCTTGCATTAAAAGATCTCCAGTTAATCACGTGTAGTGCATTGTAAATGAAGGCTTAGTTGCAGTTCAGACTGGGTCAGGTTCAGATCAGGTATAACCGTGCTGAGACAGGTCCTATTATAACTAGAGACATCACATACGTGCAGCACAGGACTTTATTCTCTGTGGTCTTGTGCTGTGTATGGTTAATCTAAAAGAAGGGAATATAATGTTCTATCATACCATAATAGCTTCATTTTATATCCTCTTTCAAGAAGTCTGAATGGCAGAGAAATGCTACACAGTGAATAAAAATGAAATTCGTCAGGATTGCAGAAAGTTCCATCTCATTCAGGCTCTGTTGAAAGCTCCTGTAGGTTTTGGGATGATGACATTCAGAAGTTGTTCTGGAGATCACCTGCATCTTGCATTAGGAAGTGGTGGGTGTTTTTCACCAGAAAGGTACACGAGTGCCAAGATTTCTGCCCTCAGTGAGTGTGTAGTTTAAAAGGTCAAGCAATATAAAGAGTACAGACTATGCAGGCATATGCTGCATGCACTTTTACATGAATATATGCATAGGTACAAGCGGTATTATGTGTGTATGTCACAGATCTTGTAATTGAAAGTCAGTTTGAAGCACATTGTGACTCTGCTTCAAGAGTTTAAAGTCATTGGACCCAGCACATTATTAATTCCAGGAAAGTTCTGGAGCTAAGAGAAGTGTGCTGGAGCTCATCACTTCATTACTTTGTTTTCAGACCCTATAAAACACTTGCTGTGTAATTAATGATACCGGTTTTAGAAACCTAAAAATGCTTAGCCATGAACTTAATTCAACGTTATGTTTGCTAGGAGCATCATAAACTTGCACAGAGAGAACAAAGATGAATTACTCAATGTAAATTTGTAATATTTATTAATACCAAGCGCATTTCGGATACTAAGGATTCCTGAACAAGAATATTCCAGTGAGAAGGACAAAGCTGTCAGTGCTGTCTGAGCACATAAGGTTAATGACCGTGGCTCTGTTGCTCTCAGTGAAACTGTTCCATTTTACTCCAGCATATGGCAACATATTCATGAAGAAAAATTTCACCTAACCTGGCAGATAAAACAGAATAAATAATATGGTAAGCTGGAGAGAAAGTACAAACCACAGACTCTCTTAATTTTGAACTGGTAATGGAAAAGTGAAAAAAGAGACAAATGATGCGTGTGGCTTAAATACAATTGTAAAATCATTACTATTATCTGATGAAAATTGGGAAAAAAAAATAGTATAATATATGCTATGTTTTATTAGATCCAGATGCGTCTCTTCACAAATTCAGTTAGATGGCTTGTCTCTAAGTCAGTGATTTTTAATGAAACATGTCAACATTACAAATGTGGAGGGATACTGGTGAAACCCAGTCAGTTTTAAAAAATTATTTCAAAGGATTTCAAGTCTCGTACCTACCTTTAAGATCATGCCATGTGTCTGGTTCCGTAGTCCCAGTATGACATTGTTTTCCACTGTACTTAAGTCACAAGCTGTAAATGCAACTGCTGACTTGTCTGTGTTGTCTGCTGAAAGCTCGGTGTTGTCAGTTAGAAAGTAGAGGGGAAAAAAGCAGGATTTAAAGCAAAAATCTACTTTTATATTACTAAAAACGTTACATACATTATCTGTATTCTCTCAGCCTGAAGACAGGCTGTGAGAGCTGCAGTTCTTCAGCCTGGAGAAGAGAATAATCCAGAGAGACCTTAAAGCAGCCTTCCAGGATCTGAAGGGAGCTCCAGGAGAGCTGCAGAGGGACGCTTTGTCAGGAAGTAAAGTGATAGGGCAAGGGGTAACAGTTTTAAATTGGAAGGGGGGAGATTTCGATTAGATATTAGGAATAAATTCTTTGGTGTGAGGGTGGTGAGGCACTGGCTCAGGTTGCCCAGAGAAGCTGTGGCTGCCCCATCCCTGGAGGGGTTCAAGGCCAGGCTGGATGGGGCTTGGAGCAACTTGATCTGGTGGGAGGTGTCCCTGCCCAGGGCAGGGGGGTTGGAACTGGATGATCTTTAAGGTCCCTTCCAACTCTTAACCATTCTGTGATTCTGTGATACTGTGGGTAAAGTGCTCCAAACGGAGGTGCAGTTTTAAAGTCTCCCTTCCTGTAATGCCATTTGATTTTCATTTTGCATATTAAGACACTTGAAGCAGTAAAAAATTCCCTAATCCACTCAGGGCTGTCACCTTTCTGGGGGCATCGTCACTCCTGTGGCAATCCTGTGAGCTGAGGAATTTGTGAACAGTCACTCTTGCAGGTTGTTACTGTCAGGAGGAAAGATAAATGGCAGTTGGAGACTTCTTTTTATTCTCTCCTGTTTGTTGTCCTGAAGAGCGTTCATGAGTTCCCATTTCTGCCAAATGAAACAACAGAAGCAGTTTTAAAGACGTGATGCTCCTGGCTGCTGCTTCTCCTCCAGGTCCTGTCCAAGGAGAGGTCATTGGTTTTCCCTCTTCTGTATCTTTACTGGGGTCAGACTGCGAGTCCCACCCACTGACTGTGTCCACAGCTTTCCCCATCTGACTGTGCAGTGTTCCTGGCTGCGTATTACACCTATACGTAGTTTCATCAAAATACAGGCATAAACTTCTGTCTATGAAGTCAGCTTATACACAGCACCCATGGCTCAGCTCTCAGCCACCCTTACAGACACCTTGCATTTTGGACAGGGGCTCCTGCATGTCAGTTTATTCAAGGGATGAATGAAGCTGTTTTACTCCTTATTAATAAATAAATAAATAAGCATCTGAGCACATGAAGATCCGTATTTGATCACTGTTAACTTAATTACTCCTCGCATTATGACTTAATTCAGTTAAGATTGTAATGTCCACATGGTCTAGGTTTTAGGACAGCACTTAAGAACTTGCTGAGGTCAGTCCCTCTTCAGAAGCATTGAAGAGTTATTAAGGATACTTTCCAGAAGAGTAACTGAATACATTTGTGAAACAGTCAAGGTCCTTGGTTACCCCTTAACAACATTCCTAAACAAATAAGAATTTTGACAATCCAAATCAAAAACTAAAGGTGAAATCCTTGCTGAAATTTCTTACACTGAAATTCACTGTAAGAAAAGTGCCCAGGTGGCCAAGAAAGCCAATGTGCTTAAAGTTGGAGAAGAGCAGATTTAGATTGGATGTTAGGGACAAGTTCTTTGCTCTGAGGGTGTTGGAACACTGGAACAGGTTGCCCAGGGAGGTGGTCGAGGCCGCTTCCCTGGAGATATTCCAGGTGAGGCTGGATGAGGCCCTGGACACCCTGGGCTGGTTGGGGATGACCCTGCAACTGCGGGGAGGTCCCTTCCAGCCTGGACAATTTTATGATTCTAAGTTCACCAATGCTTTTTTTAATAGCTTTTAAGTTTTTAGCCCGTGACTTTCCCCTTAGTTTACATGCTTGAAAAGTTCTTTTTCTAAAACCTTGCAAACCAGAACCGTAAAGGGGAAAGCACTCTGTTAGTTTTGCAAGACTTTTGCATCAGATCTTGCAGAACTGCATTTGTTTTGTGGTGCAGGGAGGTGTCTTCACAGTTTTTGTGAAGAAAAGAAAACTATTGTGATATAACAAAGATGTCCTCACAGTATTCACAGAATCTCCTTAGCATTTTTTGTCTCTCTAGGCGCACCTATGCAATGTGTAGGAAAGAAGGAATTTTTCCTGACTTGAATTCACAGCTGTTTTGTGGTAAATTCCACAGCTGCGACCAGAAACTGGATGACCTTGTTAGTAGGACAGCCGCAAAGTAGCCGCAAAGTTTGGTTTTGATTATAACGTCTGTTTTTTTTCTTCTTGAAGTCTGTTCCTTAAAATTTGATGTGCTCATGTAATTGCAATGTAGTTCACTGCCGTGCTTTACCTCTGGTGAAGAGAGTTTGAGACTTCGCAGAGGAGAAGAGAAAGAAAGCGAGGGAGACAGACTGACAGACAAACACAGAAGCCCACAGTATGGAAAAATAAGTGATATCACTGATGGGCTTTTCTGTCAGTGTGTATGAGTTATGGAATGCTTATGCAGAAGTATTACACTTTTTTTCTAACCCTTATCCCCCATAAAACTCAGCAGCTAAAAAGATAACCTGCATGTAGATTATTAGTGGTCTTACATTCATTCATCTTTTTCTTCCTTTCCTTTTCTACTCAGTTTTTTTTTAAAAAAGAGTCTGTAACAGAAATACAAGTCAGATTCCCTGCGGTGATGTAGATTTTCGTTTCTCAGTAGGTAAATGAAAGATTCATAATTCACTTACACTTCTATGAATCTAAGATTTTTTGGAAGTGATTGGTGTTTTGGAAAATGTGAACAGTTGGGGCAGGCATCTTGTGTTCTTCTGGCATCTGTGTTATGGAAGTGTTGAGCACCCCTTGTCTGAAATGCAGCTTTCCTTGGGGGCTGGTTTTAGTAGTTCTGGACTCTCAAAAGGATTACTTTCAGGTATTGTTTACTGCCTCTGAGCATGAATTTTAAACAGTTACTGAGCGACACTGGTGACACCTTGGGCACACTTCTAAGCAGATATCACTTCGGCAAGGCCAGGTGGTGCTTCTGCCCACCCTTCCTGCTGATGGTGGCCTCCTGCTCAAAAGCAACGTGAACTTGGTGGGACAGCAAGAGGGCATACAGCTGCCAGTCAAAGCAGAGGGATCCCACAGGGTCTGAGGATGCTCTGGGCTACGGGGATTCTTCCCACATCCTATTCAAGAGATATGTTTTAAAAAGCCGCATTAAAAACTTCAGGAAAAAGGGCAGGAATCCAGGTCTCCCCTTCCCAATGGAGCGCTTCATGCCAGCAACTTTGTGAACTTTGACTTCTTTTTCTTCTTTTTGGCCCACAACATCAACCTTATTGTCAAGCAGCCTGAATGGTTTCTGAAAGGCAGAGAAAGACCTGCCACCTTCTGTTCTCTCCAGTTCCTTCTGATCTTTTCAGATCAGAAAAATCATCCAGGCTACCCTGTGACAGCATCTTGCATGCGAGTGACGTTAAACCCAGCTGAGTCATCCTGCCTTATGAGGAGCTTTCCAGAAACAGCTGGAGAGAATTGTTTGAAGGCAGAAAAAGAATTATCTGAGCTATTTAAGAAGTCATCCCGGTGGCTGAACCATTGTCGCCATTGCTGAGTACTCCCCTTAGCTGTGCTGGCTATTCCTCTGCTCCTGCATGATCTCCTTTTCATTTTAGTTGGAGGTGTTTGAAATTTGGAGGTGGAGGGAATGAAGTGCAGGTTGCCAGGCTCTGTAGGAAAACCCTGGTACCTCAGTTTCAACCCTCGGTGCAGAGCGCAGGGCAAAAGAAAGAAAGATACTAAAGAAATAAGGATTCCTCCTTTCCGTAAGCACATCTGCCCAGCTGTCTTAGTGGGTCGGCTGCTGGTGTCATTGCTTCCCAGCAGGAAACCCCAGCTGAGATGATATCTGCCCCCTCTGCTGCGCCCTGCAAGTTTGCTTGCTTGCAAGTTGGACAACAAGTTGTCGATGCTCGGTGTAGCAATCCTCCTTCTGGAGGCTCATCTGGTGTTAAAGCAGGTGAAGATAAAGAGGATGTTTCTGAGAGGTAAAATCTGTCCTTTTGCTGGAAGCCAATTTTATTTATATAGGGAGCGATGTAACGAATAAACGTATTTAACGTTGAGGCACTTGCACTATACTGGTGTAAGGCTGTCACTGCAGACCAGAGGAACTAGCTTCTGTATTTTTTAAAACAGACCTGCTTTTCTCCTTTAGTTAGAAAGGTATTTTACCATTGAGGAGGCATCATCACTTCTTGTGTTGCTCTGGGTGGGGTAGAGAATGCAAAGGAGGGATGCTTGACCAAAACCACCCTATTGACACCACAGGCTTTTCCCAACTTTGGAGGAACTGGGTGGAGAACATTGCTGAACTCCAATAAATATAAGTGAGCTGCATTAGGTGTAAGTTTTATGTATACATCTTGGGGCTCCAGCAGTCTGTTTCCTACATGGGACCAGAGGTTCCTCTTCATTGCACAAGTTTCTTAGCCTCTGGTCAGCAGAACCTTAACACTTTCCTACTGAGATAAGAGAGTCTCACCTCCGTCCCTGGAAAGGTAATGGAGTGACTCATTCTGGATGTCATCTCCAAACACGTTGAAGAACAAGAAATTATTGGAAGTGGTCAACAAGGTTTACCAAGGGTAAGTCATGCTTGACCAACCTGATAGCATTCTGTGGTGTTATAACAGGTTGGCTGGCTGAGGGGAGAGCAGCAGATGTCATCTATCTTGACTTCAGCAAGGCTTTTGACAGTCTCCCATAACAACCTCATTAGGAAACTGAAGAAGCGTGGGCTAGATGAGCAGGCAGTAAGGTGGGCTGAGAGATGCTGTGTGACAGAACTCGAAGGGTTTTGATTANCATTCTGCCCCTCTGCTCTGCACTGGGGAGGCCACCACTGGAATCCTGCCTCCAGTTCTGGACTCCCCAGTTCCAGAGAGACAGGGAACTACTGGAGAGAGTCCAGTGCAGGGCAACAAAGAGCATGGAGGGATTGGAGCATCTCCCTGATGAGGAAAGGCTGAGAGAGTTGGGACTCTTGAGCTTGGAGAGAAGGCGGCTGAGGGGAGACCTTATCCATACTGACAAGTATCTGAAGGGCGGGTTGAAGGAGGATGGAGCCAGACTCTTCTCAGTGGTTCCCAGTGACAGGACGAGGGACAATGGGCACAAGCTGGAACACGGGAAGTTCCATTGGAATATGAGGAAAAGCTTCTTTGTGGTGAGGGTGGTAGAGCCCTGGCAGAGGCTGCCCAGGGAGGGTGTGGATTCCCCTTCTCTGGAGACCTTCAAGCCCCTCCTGGATGCAGCCCTGAGTGCTGTGCTCTGGGCAATCCTGCTTTAGCAGGGGAGTAGGACCGGAGGATCTCAAGAGGTCCCTTCCAGCTCTTACAATTCCCTGATTCCGTGATATATTCAGACCACAGCAGTTCTTTTCTGCCCCTCCTGAACTGTTTGGGAGCGATCTCCTGTACTCTTGCTTTGAGTAGGTTAAAAAATTAATGCTAGATGGAGGTGCTGATGTAACTGTAGTCACAGAACAGTGCTGAGCAGGATCTACACCTCTAAGCTGAGGTCAGTCATGTGGCTGAATTATAAATTGGTCTTTGTACCATGTAGGATCTGAAGAACATGACCAAAGTTTTGAACCAGGACTTGCAGAGCTGGGTATTGTTGTGTGTGCTTGGACACCTCAAAAGGAAAAAAACCTGCCTGTGTTCCCAAGGGTGCTGTGTACTTGGAGCTCCCAATGAAATCTTCTTTTTCACTTTTAAGCTGATTCTACTGAAGATGTCACAGGCGTTGACCACTCAACAGAGAAATAGAATACTTCATCCAGATTGTTTCGGTGTTGTGTTTGTTGGTCTTCATGAATTCGATAGCATCTTCAGGATGGTCTTGTCTAGTGTTTGAAGTATATGAGGTGAACTCACAGCGATATACATACTGAAGCAAATAATGCCAGGGTATAGTGAGGAGGCATTGTTTCAGCCTCATATATGACATTGTAATTGCATGTTTTTTAATGAACAGACCAGAGTAGTTCCACTTAGTGATGTTTGTTCACTAAAAAAGGAAAAGGGGTGTTCTTTGTGTTCTTTGATGAATGGCTTGTACACTGAAGAATAAATTGAACAAACTGGCACAGAGCTCAGTGAACACGAAATCAGCTATTAGAAGAAAGCTTGTGAACAAATTCTGAGCCTGATATGCATCTTTTGATTAATGTCCTATCAATCACCCATAGTGGCTACCTTAGCGAAGTCGTGCTGTAATCATTCATGGTTGCTTACAGGAACACTAGCAGGGACTATAGAGCTGCAATAACTGAATATTATTACTGATTTCTCCCTAACTCTTGCTGTGAACAATTACTGTTTTCACTATGTTTCTGCTTCCCTTTATTAAAAAGAACACAATGCAAAATGAAAAGAGAGTTCCTCAAAGACCAGTAAAATTCTCCCAGGGTATTCGTAATGATATTCTGTCCTAAATGGGCAAACTATTGTAATGCAGAGTTCTCACCAGGAGTAATAGTAATGTAATCACATTGAAGCTGTCTCTTCACGGATTGTAGTCAAACAGGCAAAATGTATAGTCAGATTAATGAACACAGAATTTCTGTAGAATTATTTCTTAAAATGGTTGAGATTATTTTAGCTCTTTTTATATCACAGTATTTTCAGTTAATGCACTTAACAGCAACAGCAATTAAGACTCCAGACTGTAAATTCGGATTAAATCTACCCTTTTGACATGAGAAGAAGCCTTGATTCTTAAAAGGTATTATGCAAGTGTTTAAATTTGTATGGCTCTTTTCAAAAGAGTGGTTGTTTAGTGGATTATTTTTTTTTGAGAAAGAAAAATAAATCAATGAATACACTTTTTCTCTCCCTGCTGCCGGTATGATTGTAAGTTATTGGCAAATGTTTACAGGAGAATCTCATATTCCTGCACATGAAGATTTAGTTCCACACCATTTATTTCTCAAGTGTGACACATAAAACGCTTTGGCACTACCCACACAATAGGTCCTTATATGACAGTGTAGTTTCCTCCAAAGTCACTCTAGTCTGTGAAATAACGGTGAAGTAATGAAGTGATGACAGGTATTAACATGCATAATGGGCTTTAATAGACATTTAATGTTGTTTAACTGGAAGAAGGAGAAGTGCTCTCCCGCTGGAATATTCCTACATTGAAACTCATTGATCACCAATTTCAGAGGGGAAAGGTTAATCCATCAGTTTCTGTAACCAAACGGCGCTGATGGAAATTCTTTAGGTGACATTCTGGATGAACTGAGCTTTCCATCTCTGCAAACAAATGAGTGATATGACAAGCATGGTGTTCAGAACACATTTAACCAATTGATTTTCTCTCCTCCTGTAATAAGATCTAGAGACGTATGGAGTGTAGCATGAGCCAAGATTAAAGGAACTGCTTCATACACGCGCACATAGGGGAACTGCATTATCAATAAAAGTACTATAAAGCATGCGGGCACCCATTCTTTTTCTTTATATAAAGTTTGTTATTGCAATAAATAGCTGTTATTGAACTGCTTGCCTTTTATTTGAGTTTTTCTGAGTTTTATTCCGGTTGGCTTTCTGTGGTTTCCCTGTAAATGTTAGGAAAAAATGTTGTGCTTTGTTTCAGTATCATTTTTGCGCTCACTAGTAAATCCAGGCCAGCTCTGGATTTAAAAACCAGGATTTATCATCCTTTGGGGCACAAAGAAAGATACAAGGGGGAGGGAGGGACCTGCCTTCAAATAACGTGAATACATCAAGTATATTTCAGAGGTTTAAGCTGTATGTTTCTGTACCTTAATGGCCCTCATCTTTTCCTTCCCTTTTCCCTCCTTTTTCTCCTAAATTCAGCCCTGCTCTGAGTTTTACATACCCTCCTACACCGGTATCCCTCCAGCAAATGCATCAGCAAATTATAAGTCGTCAGCAAACCCTCGGTTCCGCCTTTGGACATAGCCCTCCGCTCATCCATCCTGCTCCAACTTTTCCTACCCAGAGACCTATCCCTGGCATCCCCAGTGTCCTGAACCCCGTCCAGGTCAGCTCTGGACCTTCCGAGTCCACGCAGGTGAGAAACGACAAAGGAAACTTTTGCACCCCATTAATTTAACAACGAAATAAATGAAACAAATGACACTGTCTCGATGGCAATTGATCAGCACTGTCACTGAGCCCCTTTGATAACAATATTCTTGCAGCTGTAGCATTTGCAGTCCCTTTATTATAAATCACAGGGGTGTATGCGCGGTTCCTGAGTGGTAGCGGGCTTTTTAGTCCTCATAAATATATCAGTGTGCTGCAGCAGCTTCTCGTTCCAAACTGTCTCTCCCGGATGTTAATGCAGGAGTGTAACAGAGGTGAGGAGTAAGAAAAAGGTGGGGAGACCCCATATCAATGAGGATGTTCTAAAGATTAGCGGTTTTGCCCCCAAATCTGGCTGACTAACATACACAGGGAGGGCAGCATTCTGACGTGGGTGTGAGGAACCCAACGTGAGTTGAGCAACAGAGCAACTCAGAGAGAGTGCAAGGGTTGGAAGGGTTTGGTTTTTTTTCTCTGATTTGTGCAAAATCAGACTTGCTGAGTTTGAATTAATCATTTCGATAAACCGTGGCATGTTCTCAAAAGCCAGAGGTGCACAGGCAGTGAATCAGGCCCAGATGTGGGGGTTTGTCACAGTTCATGGTTTGCCTGTTATTAACTAGTACTGGTTGCTTCCAGACGACCTGGGATAGGTTATTTATCAGTCTGGGAGCTGTTTATCTCCTGGGGAGCTTTTACAAACATAGAAGCAGGACATGCTGCTGTAGGAAGTGTATTGATTTTTTGTGGGGTCTATGCAAGTTCAGATATCTCTAAAGGATCTCTGGATTCCTACAAGATCCATTTGCAGGTGTAGATAACGCTGCTCAGCCTAGCACAGTGAGAGGAAAACAACATTCTGCCCTGTTTATGTCAGCAGTGGTTTTGCTATTGACTTGGGGGAATCCAGGACATCCATCTAGGACTTTTTTGGCTGAGTCTCATTCTAGTTTTCAGTCCTTCTTCCTGTCCACCACCATAATGGGAAACACAGTGAAAGAGCTGAGATTTTGTGTGCAGATGCGAAGTGCAAAACCTTTCCTCCAGGTGTTGAAACAGAAAAAAAATCTTTCTCTTGTGCTGATTTGAGTGAGTGCACAGTGATTTTGCTTTTCATAATTGCCATTCTGGAGTCATGATTACGTGGGGGAAAAAAAGGGTTCTCCCTCAGATCCCTGGCCTGATGAAACCAGCAGTGGTTTGTAGCAAGGTATTACTTCAAATACCCTCCTTCCTCTTCCCTCCCTGCTCCAGTACCAGGCTGAGCGATGCAGCTCTTCTGCAAGTCAGTGCCATGGAATTGAAGCGCAGTGTAATTGCATACGCAGGGTAATTAACTGTGTAGCTTCTCCAACCAAGTTCCTGAGCAGATGCTGCATATTTTTGATTGGAGCTTTTGCTCCTCCGCTTTTATTAGGGTCTAATTTTGTCTTCCTTTGGGGTGAAAAACCCCACCCTGCCTGCAGCAGAATAAACCCACAAGCGAGTCTGCGGTGAGCAGCACCGGAGATCCGATGCACAACAAGCGCTCCAAGATAAAGCCCGACGAGGACCTTCCCAGCCCGGGAGCAGAAAGCATGCAGGTATGGCCATGGGCTTGCAGTCAGAAGCCTTTTGTCTCCCCAAAGGGAGGGAAAACCCACCTAGTCATGTTTGCAGGCTTCTTGTTCTCCTACCCTTCATCTTGCGCACAATACAGGTGACCTCAGCTCAGGGTGGCAAGAGTTAAATGTAGGCCATGAGGGGCTGCTGCATTTTGGAAGGAGGGCAGAAAGGATGGAGGGTGGTGGGGAGCCTAGAAATACTTCAAGGGTGTCAGGAGGATGGGGCGAGCCTTTTTTCAGTGGTGCCCAGTGACAGGACAAGAGGGAATGGGCACAGACTTGAACATTAGAAGAAGAACCATGAGGTGCGACTTCTTCACTTTGAGGGTAGCAGAGCCCTGGAACAGGCTGCCCAGAGAGGTGGTGGAGTCACCATCTCTGGAGACATTCAAACCCCACCTGGACATGTTCCTGTTCATCTGCTTTGGCGGGGGGGTTGGACTAGATGATCTCCAGAGGTCCCTTCCAACCCCTTATCATTCTGTGTTGCTGTGAGAGGCGCCTCTGGTCAGTCAGAGAGTCCTCAACCTGCTGTTTGCCATGCAAAAGTGAACCAGGAACGTTTGGGTCTTCACTGAGGACATGTTTTGTGTTCAGCCAGAATATTCATGCCACATTGACTTTTACCAGGTCTTAGCATGGTGCAGCTTTGAGGGCTCCATGTCAGACTCCGGTCTCATTTGCACTACTTTCTGTACCAGTTAACACCACTGCTTTCAGCAGAGTGAGTGAGTGCATAATCTGAATCAAATGTTTCCGCTCACATCTGACCCCTACCCTGAGCACAGAACAAGCTGGGAAGAATGAGGTTCCTGGAGGAACTGAAGGTGTAAAGTCAAAGCACAAAATTAAATGCCCTGTTCGCCCCTTTCATGCACAAATTATGAGCAAGAACAGACTACTAATTAGCTGAAAATTAGCAGTCTGCTCTTGGAAAGGTTTTTATGTGCAAAACTGTACTTGGATTAACGATGAAAACTCACTTGGGATTACTGGTGATCTGGGTGGTGTCTTAACAGCAGTACAAACTTCAAATTCCAATTAATTTGCCTGTATTGAATAGTGCCTTTTTCACTAGTGGTGCCCCTGAATAATAAGGGGCAAGTGTACAAATAAAAAGCTGGTTAAATACGGGGAGAGGGAAGCTAATCCTTTATGATTTGCTTTGAGTTGTAATGTGAAGACCTTTGTTGTTTTTTAGAAATTCACTCTAGTGAGTACATCTGGGGTAGAAAAATTTATTTTCACAGATAGCGTGCACATGACTTTTGGCTTATCAGGCCTGTTCTGGGATTCTGAATTTTGTAGAATGCAACAATAGAGTGAACTGAGAGTAAAATAATCTCCACACACACACACACACTCGCCCCCCATCTCTCTTTGAATGCTGAAATAAATTCA
This sequence comes from Thinocorus orbignyianus, assembly GCA_013400375.1. Classification (NCBI taxonomy): domain Eukaryota; kingdom Metazoa; phylum Chordata; class Aves; order Ciconiiformes; family Thinocoridae; genus Thinocorus; species Thinocorus orbignyianus. The sequence goes on along the minus strand of VXBW01003915.1, from coordinate 1,247,704 downwards.
CTTTTCCTCTTTGGTTTCAAAATTTCCTCTCTCCTCTCCTCACCCTTGGTTTTTTTTTTTTTCTCCTCTCTCCAGGAACAGCCAGAAGGAATGACCCTGGTAAAAGAGGAAGGGGACAAAGATGAAAGCAAACAGGAGCCTGAAGTGGTCTACGAGACAAACTGCCACTGGGAAGGCTGTTCCCGGGAGTTTGACACGCAGGAGCAGCTCGTACATGTAAGTTAATGGCATTCAGGAACTGGGTTTTCAAACTATGTGACCTTTTTCATGGGGGTCGGGTTCCCTGACCCTGTGCTGAGTCAAGTTTCTTAGCTAACAGCGCTGCAAACCGGAGAGGGGTTTATAAGTTTCTGAGAATAAAGAAAACTGGGAGCCGCAGTGCTTGACCTGTTCAGTCAGCTAAAGCTTAGTGTAAAATTCAATAAAGTCTTCAATGGAGATTGTAATGGCTCTGATCCTGTAAGCCAGCAAACGCTAGTTTGAGTTAGCCACTTTGATAGTTATTGAGTAATAGTAAGCTGGACATGAATTATTATTAACCTTTAGCCAAGTTTGATTTTTTCTCTCCCAAAAGGGACTGTAACAGTAGAAGTGGGCAAGAGGAATTCTTCCCTTTTCCTAAGAAGAATTTTACACTTCACTGTTACGTGTAGACTGAAGTGGATTATTTGGCTAAATACGTGGAGACTGAGTTATTTCAGTGTTTTTAGCGAAAGTAAACTGTATCATCTTATTTACCCTATACCAAATTTAGTCATATCTGCTTTGGTTGTTTTTTTCTTCCTCTCTACTACTTCTTCAAAAGAAATTATTATTACTGTTTGGTAGTATTGTAAGCTAAAAAATGAATGCTCAAAATCTAGGATGTAACCTGGCAAGTGCAATCCCCCTTACCCCCATTTCTGACTTCCTTAGCTAGCAGCGCCTCTCTTAATTACCAGCATCACAGGACATAGCTAAGTCCTCTTGAGATCATGCAAAATCTCTTGTGCTACCAAAATAACTTGCTGAAAAGTGTACTTTTCCACCCAAAATAAATGAAAGAACCCCACCACATATTTCCAAACACTATGCAAAATGGGAAAATGCTGCTGTGGTGGTGACTTTAGCCAAGCGATGCCAGCTTTGATGTCCTGGAGTGTGAGAGCCTCTTGGTGGTACAGTTATTCATCAAGATGTATTTTCAGGTTATTGTTAGGTGGTGGTAACAATAGCAATAGTAATAATAAATGAAAGACCATCCCGAATTAAAACAATGGCAAAATTTTGAGATTTTAAAAGAATTCTTTGGGTACATTTTGCACAAAAATGCCCTAGCGTTTTAACAGGCCAAGATGAAATGTGAGGAGAGTCTCTTTCAAGTGTCATAATATCTTTTGAGGAAAAAAATGCCGTACGAACGGCTGCTGCAAAGGACTGGACACGTTTAATTTAAAAGATTGCCAGGCTTACAATTGATTCCATGCAAACAGACCGACTGACATCATCTGGGGCTCTGCCCGGGCACAGCCTGTAAGATTTGCGAATAGTTGTAAGGCTGAAGCTTTACGATGTCTGGCAAACCTTTCTCAACATTCAGAAATAATCCTAGTGATGATAATAAATAATTTACACCAAAATACATGAAATAAAGAATAAAAGTGCATTAGTAATAAAAACAAAAAAGAAAGGGGGTTTTTTTTAGGTTTCAGACACAAAGTTTGATTAAATTCCACTGTGCCTGTTAGCTAATAGCTAATGTCTTGCAGTTTCAGATTAATTAAATTGACAACATGATAGTTTGGAGTTTTCTTTAAATGCATTTGTTGTTTCTACTGTGATTTTTGAAGTGAATTGGACTGTAGTATAAGAGTCAATAGCAAGACTCCTTTAAAAAAAGGGCATTTCTTATGTTTCTGCATGATGACAGCATCTGAACTGGGTTTCTCTAGACATAAAGAAGGCAGATAAAAAATGTTTCTGTGATATAGGGAGTTCTTTTTGGCAGGGCTCGGGATTCAGGTATGTTATGATGGTATTTAAGATTACGAGGTGCAAGTCCTGACTTGATACACTGAAGACAATAAAATCATCATCATCAATCATCATCAGAACCATCATATTCAAGTAGCGCAAATCAGGCTGTAAGAGCCAGCGTGACTCAGTGATGGAGCCCTGGTGGTGATTTCTTTTGCTGCTCTGACAGAGCCCTGCTGTGGGGACTTGAGCGAGTTATTTCTGTCGGGAATTGCAAAGGGCTTTAGACATCTGACTGTCTGAAAGGCTGGCCCTTCACCCTCATCTGTCTCTCCCGCATTTTATCTGCCCTTGATTGGCACAACCGTCTGATGTACAACTGCAGCAAGAAGTCTAGGTCATGGTAGGGCTTCAGGAGAAGACAGTCCTGGTTTGGCTTCAGTGCGTGGCTCTGGCAGAAAGACTTTGGTCCCCGAGCAGCGGTTTAGTTTGGTCCTTGAAAATCTCCCCACTCACGTGGCTCGTGTGCCTCCTCTCTGGACACTGGTGGGTAAATCTGTGTAGATACAAATTGCCATTAACTCTGCGGGCTTGTGCCAAATCAGGAACTCACCCAGTGCAAAGACACCGATGCAAATGTGGCTCAGCTACGGGCAGAGAGAGCAGTGTCTCAGTGGCACAAGTGCATCCTTTACTCAGTAATATTTATGCTGCAGTAGCATCAACCTCAGGCCCCCATGGTGCTAGGTACTACTCAAACACAAGAGAAGAATTGGCCCTGATGTGTGGGCATTAGGTCTTCATCCTACGGCTGCAAGGCCACGTACATCAGGCTGTTCAGTGCTGTCTGGAGGTACCTGAGCTAACTTGTAGGACTGCAGCTAGGATCATCATGCTATTGACCTTCAAATCGTGTGGCAGAGCTCTGCCACGTTGCCTCTCCTGGCTGCCCGTGCTGCTGCCCTGCAGGACATTCCCAACCCAATGGCAGATGCAGGAGAGCCTCAGTTAGGCTTGAAGGAGCTTTTGGAGTGAGATGGTGGACTGCCATCTGGGACATCCAGAAGTATAAATAACTATCCTGTTTTGTTGACTCTACTTTGGGGTAGTAATCATCAAGGCAGGAGTAACTGGCATAGATAAAGGCTTAAATTGCCCTAGCAAGACCCACCTAGACACCATCTGCTGGCTCCCTGACACTCAGAGAGGGTGGTGCCTGAGCAGGAAGCTATAGTTACATGTTCAGAAGTTGGGTGGGTCTGATATGGTATGGAATCACGGAATCAGGGAATGTCAGAGTTGGAAGGGACCTCTCGAGGTCCTCCAGTCCCACTCCCCTGCTAAAGCAGGATTGCCCAGAGCACAGCACTCAGGGCTGCATCCAGGAGGGGCTTGAAGGTCTCCAGAGAAGGGGACTCCACACCCTCCCTGGGCAGCCTCTGCCAGGGCTTTGCCACCCTCACCCCAAGGAAGTTTTTCCTCATTCAAATGGAACTTCCTACTACACTTTACGCTATTACATCATGATGTGTACACACACCTACTCGATCATACTGTGGGTAGTCAGGTGGACTGTAGTGAAAATAAGAGGGAGCTGTATAGACCTTCACAGAGGATTGGAAAAAACCCCCTTTCCTGTCACCCACTTACTTCATTGAGTACGTGGTATGTGGCGTATATTCAGTAGAAAGGAAAATGCATTTGTTGTTTGACATGGAAGTATTTATAGTGTTCTTTCACCTGGACAACTCCCTGATCTAGTTCCCTGGGCTTTGGAAGTTTAGCTGGGAAGCGGAAATTTGTCAAATGCAGAGTTTCAGAAAAAAGACCTAAAAACATTCTTGTGCATCCCGATAAGGCTAAATTTTCATGATCTGTGCAGGCCAGCAGCAAGTCTTTTAATAAATATGCGGCTTTTTTTCCAGAGGAGTAAAGCTACTCTTTGTAGCCACGCATGATGTTAAGATATCATACTTGAAATGTCCGATGGCACAGAACAGACTGTTAGCCAAGCCTTGCATCCTAAAGAACTAGAATTTTAGGGGAACTGGGCTGCATGGGGAAAAGTTGGAAATATGTTTCTAGCTGTTTGTTTTGTTTCCTAAAGGTTTAGGTACCTCAGCATGAATTCTAGCCACGCCAGGTTGAGCAGAGCTCAGGAGGGCTTTTCCACAATCCCCAGTGCACACAGTTCCCATTATAGATGTCATTTCTTACATCATGTATAGGATGTATACACAAGCAGGTGTGCATGTGTTTTGAAAGTTTATACAAATTTATGTATATTCTGGTCTGTCACATGACAGATAGCTTTATTATCTTTTTGGGACTGATGGAACCCAATTTACTTTGAAATCAGCTGTAGATCAAGCAGATTCTGGCAATATCTGCATTACGAAGTGATGTGTGATACAGTGTGTGCAAAACAGTAGATACAGACATGTTTGTGTCTGAATATGTGATACAGCTTTAGAGCAGAAATTGCAATTTGGGGCACAATAGTGAGCATTTGGTGGCATTTTTCTGCATTACTTTCTGCAGCAAAGTCCTCCTGTTGTTAGTGTAAAATGCGGGCACTAGTGAAAGTGTGCTTCAGCCCCAAGAGACATGCTTTCTGACTGAATTTATGAACAGAACCTGGACTGCTGTGAATAAATAACAAAAAAGCTACACAAAAGGATCTATATTGACCCGTCCAGAAGGGTTTGCCACTGCAGTGATTTTGGCACAAGGAGCTCTTATTTTCAAGTGGTGTGCGCTGCTTAGAATTCAGTGTGGTTAAATTTTCATGATGCATACACAGAAAGGCAAGGTGTTAAACATTCAGACACTCTGCCTTATTTATAGCACCTATCCATCCTTCCCCCCACCACTGCCACCGCCCCCCCTTACAGTTAATAGAAAGATTCATGATTCTTCATGGTTGTCTATCTAGCGTCTGACAGTGCCGACTGCCCTGCTAAAGCAAGTCACTATCTATAATTGATATCCTTCTATGGAATAGGGTACCGGCTGCAACTGAAGGGTTTTGCTGAAAGCTCTTAAATCCTGACAAGTCCTGCCCTTGTTCTGATTCAGTTGCCGAGCTGAGCTGCCGGGATCCCGAGGTTATTTGAAGTTGGTGCAAAAAAAAAAGAGGGTACCTGCCTCACACCTTGGCAAACCACAAAGCTGAAGGAGCCCGTGTTTGAGGCACTACCACCTTGGCCTGCCAGGCAGTCTTATTTGCAGTGAATAACACTCCTAAAAAGATTGCTTACATTACTGTTCGAACATGTGTCACCGTTTCAACCAAATTTACCAAAACCAGATTGACAGGTGGACCTTCCTCCCCCCAAAAGAGAAATAAGGGGAAGAGATAACGAGATTTAGGAGTTTAGAATGAGCTAAAGTGCTTTCATGAAGTGTCAATACTAAAATTAAAGTAAGAAGAAAATACTGAAATAAGTNCTGTGAGAGTGAACAGTTTCTGAACAATGTGCTGTTAATTTCAGAGTTCAGTTAGTTAGAAGAGGCCCAGCTAAAAAGGTAAAATTTAAAAACAGAAAATTGGTTCGCTTTACCTCAAACCAGGATAACGTGTATTGAACCCACTTCTTCATCTTAAAAAAAAAAGATAAAAAAAATCTTATTTATTTTAAAGCCTCAGTTTGCTGCTGGGGTCTTTATCATTCAGCTGTTTAATTAATTTCTCTGCCCAGTGAGATATTATAATTGGGCTTAGCTGAGCTCAAGTTTGTTTTAAATATGTGATAAATTCACTTGAGCACCCAGAAGCTAATAAGATACTGTATATTTTTATAAATCTGCTTTTTGTTGCAGTTTGTCTTTTTTTTCTTTTTTTCTTTTTCCCCCAGAAATCAGTGTAAGAGTAAAATACTGCAAAAGGGTTAGACATGAAAGATAAAAGTTTGTTTAAGAAAATTATCCTTCAAGGAAATGACTGAAGTTATTGTTAAATATTAATACAATGGCAATCAGAAAAATGCAGTGCTGCCTGTTTCTCATCCCCCTTGCTGTGTAGCCTTGATGATAATTGTTTTTTATTCAAAAACATGCTTGAAGAACTGTAGAGATATTTTTGTGAGTGTTTTCTCCTTAATTGCGCAGCAATAAAATGCCCTCATTGTTGTTACATTTGATTAGATGAGATCAGAAAGCCCCAAACTGAGAGCAATAGCTTAGATCCAGGATTTCCTTTGCTGAGCTCCTCCTGCTTACTTGTAAAGCCCTGGTGAGTGGAGCACCCCCCCCCCAGCAATCCCTGGGGCTCCTGTTGATGCTCCAGCAGGCTCCTGTATTGCACCAGAGGAATTCTCATGGAGAAGCTGGCAAATCATGGCATACACAAGAGTACTCTCCCCTGGGTAAAAATCTGGCTGGATGGCCATGCCCAGAGAGCTGTGAATAATGGGGATGAAATCCAGTTGGCAACCAGTCACCAGTGGCATCCCTCAGGGCTCAGATCTGGGACCGGTGTTGTTTAATATCTTTATTGATGATCTACATAAGGGGACAGAGTGCACTATCAGTGAGTTTGCAGATGATGCCAAACTAGGGAGTGTTGATCTGCTTGAGGGTAGGAAGGCTCTACAGAGGGACCTGGACAGGTTGGGCCAAGGCCGATGGGATGAGGTTTAATGGAGCCAAGTACCGGGTCCTGCATTTCAGTCACGACAACTCCGGGCAGTGTTACAGGCTCAGGGAACAGTGGCTGGAGCTGCCTAGAAGGAAAGGACCTGGGGTTGTTGGTGGACAGCTGGCTGAACATGAACCAGCAATGTGCCCAGGTGGCCAATAGGGCCATCAGCATCCTGGCCTGGATCAGGAACAGCGTGGCCAGCAGGAGGAGGGAAGTGATGGTATCTCTGTCCTGGGCACTGCTGAGGCCTCCCCTCGAGGGCTGTGTTCAGTTTTGGGCCCCTCACAACAGGAAGGAGCGTGTCCAGAGGAGAGCCACCAAGCTGGTGAGGGGTCTGGAGAACAAGTCCTACGAGGAGAGGCTGAGAGAACTGGGCATGTTTAATTTGGAGAAGAGGAGGCTGAGGGGACACCTCCTTGCCCTCTACAGCTGCCCTGAAAGGATGTTGTAGAGAGGTGGGTGTTGGCCTCTTCTCCCAAGGGAATGATGACAGGACCAGAGGAAACAGTCTGAAGCTGCGGCAGGGGAGGTTCAGATTAGATATTAGGAAGAATTATTTCACTGACAGGGTGGTCAGGCCCTGGAAGGGCCTACCCAGGGAGGTGGTGGAGTGACCATCCCTGGAGGTGTTTAAGAAACATGTAGATGTGACACTTCAGCGAATACTGTAATGACTGGGATTGTTGGGTTGGGTGATTTGTTTTGTGGCATTGATGGTTGGGTTTTTTGGGTGGGGTGGTGGTGTTTTGTGTGTGTGGTTGGACTTGATGATCTCAGAGGTCCCTTCCAACCATGAAAATTCTGTGATTCTGTGAAAATTTCTTGGTTTTTTCAGGTACCCATGTGTTTCCAAGGTATTCTTGGTGCGGTGAGGCTATGCAGAAGCACCATTACCTGAAATTCCCTGACTTGACTTCCTTACTTTTTTTTCCCCTCTGCTCCTACAGAAAAGGGTGGGTTCAGCTCTGATCGATGGAATTTGACCAGAGATCCATGGAGAGCTACATAAAACCTGGGGTGTGCACACGCCCTGGCCGAACTCAGGTTTTGCAGCATCTGTGGTGATATGAGGTACCTTGTCTAAGGGTGTATACCTTGAAACACTTAAGAATGTGTCTGACAGGGAGGCAAGGAGCACACCATTCTCTGAAGGACTAGATCTCTTTGGAGTGGGTCGTTTTGGATGGCCACAAGTAAAGTGAATAGAATCATAATGTTGTCTGAGTTGGAAGGGACCTTTAAAATCATCTAGTCCAACCATCAACCTAACTCTGATAAAAACCATGTCCCACAGCACTATGTCAACCCATCTTTAGAATACGTCCAGGGATGGTGCCTCAACCTCTTCCCTGGGCAGCCCTTTCCAAGGCTTAAGAACACTTTCAGTGTAAAAATTGTTGCAAATACCCAATCTGAACCTCCCCTCGTGCAACTCGAGGCCATTTCCTCTTGTCCCATCACTTGTGACTTGGGAGAAGAGACTGACCTCCCAGGCTACACCCTCCTTTCAGGGAGCTGGAGAGAGCGAGAAGGTCTCCCCTCAGCCTCCTCTAGGCTGTACACCCCCAGCTCCCTCAGCCTCTCCTCATAGGGGTTACTCTCCAGACCCCTCACCAGCTCCATTGCCCTTCTCTGGACCCACTCCAGCCCCTCAATGTCTTTTTTTTTGTGTGGAAAGGGCCCCAAAACTGGACACATGGACTTGAAAGTCTCACTCCCTCTGCTGCCGTGCTGCCTTTGGCCTGTGCTTTCTTCCGCAGCTCCTCTCCTGTGGGAGAGTGGTCGGTAAGGACCAAAGAGAAAGCTTCGTCTCTCTAACCAAATGATGCAGCTGCACTAGGAAAATAAGGCATGTGAGAGCAGTTCCCCTGAGTAAGAGCTGCGGTTGCAGGGGTGTAGGTGACCCCCAGAGCTGTGCATTCCCCACTGCTCACAGGAGGAGAAGCTGCCCCAGGTGTGACTGTCCCCGAGCTGACAGCAAGCCGCTCACCGCAGGGGTCGGCGTCTGTGCCTGGAAGGAGGCAACTGCATCCAGGTGTCCCCAAACGCCGGTTTTCCACTGCTCATGAGGGTTTTCTTTTCTCTGGGCACCAGAGGTGTCCCAGCTGGTCATGGTACCGGTGAAGGCTCAGCTACATGAAGCAGGTCCCGTCACAATCCCGACCGCAGGGGTGTGATCACACGCCCCAGTTTACATCCATCTCCAAATACGTGCAGGGATTTATTGAATTTTTAATTCCTCTTTGCAGAGGCAGTTTTCATAATAGTTTTATTCGGCTCCAACGCAGTAACACGGGAAAGGTTCAGCCTGTTCATGGGCTCATTGTGCAGTGACAGCCACAGCCCTGAGAGGCTCAGAAATGTTTCCTTTAAATTGAAAAGAGTAAGGAATAGATAAGAACATGAAATCCATTATAGTAATAATTTTTTTTTTCCTGACAAAAGGAGAACATTTTACGTACAGCGGCAAAGGAGGGGTGGGTGGGTTCTTGGTGGTTTTATTCTATCTCATTTTATTTTTTGCTCGGTGGTGTCTGGACCCTAAGCCATATTTGGAGAAGCAATGCTGTGGACAAAAGAAATCATTCTTCAAGTGACACAAGCCGAGGTCTTGAGACAACATGGAGAAGGCAGGGAGTTGTTTTAGAGACAAGCAAGTACCATGGAAAAGCCTTCTTTTACCAGTTTGTGCATCCCCTCGGTATATTTGGTCTCTATAACTGTGGTGGAACAAGGGGGAGGAGAGAATTTAGTAAATAACCTTGAGAAACACCAGTCCAGACTTTTTTAGACTTTGAAATCTCCTCCTCGCTGCCTGTTTAAAGACTGGGTTATAATTACACCACCACCTCAGTGTGCTGGATTATAGGCCCACCAGAATGGTGGCATCATTTATACATAGCCAGCAATTCCTGATGTGGCATTAGGAAAGCTAGTAACCAGATCTCTGTCCCTAAATGCATGTTCGTTCTCTCTTTGTTTCCATGTGGATACCTAACACAAACTCACTTAAACGAAGTGAGTCTTTAACCATCACAGAATGATTAGAGTTGGAAGGGACCTCAAAGATCATCCAGTTCCAACCCCCCTGCCCTGGGCAGGGACACCTCCCACCAGACCAGGTTGCTCAGAGCCCCATCCAACCCCTCCAGCAGTGGGGAAGCACTTCCAGGGATGGGGAAGGCAAAGGTAACCGTGTAAATGCTGTTGGGTTTTCAGGTTAAGTAACCACAGACAGACCTCGCTGCCGTTCTGTCGCTTCCGTAGCCCTCGGGCTCTGGCGTGGCCCCTGGTTGCCTTCCCAGCTTATCCCTGCTCCGCGCCAGCGCCTGGGTTGCCCTCTGCCTCCAGAAGAGATCTCGCCTCCTCTGGGCTTGACCCAAAGGGCAGCTGTGCTTTGGTTCAGGTCCTCTTAAGCACTCCGCTGCACAAGTCTGTTGGCAGCCCCCCTGCCTGCTCCGGCTTTTGATGAATTGCAGGGAAGGGGGTAGGGGGTGGGGGGAAATAAAGTGGGGATTTCTTTTTCTGGCAGAGAAAGGTTTACAAAAAAAAAACAAAAAACCCCACCCTAATCTGTGAAGTATTAAGAGGGGATTTAGAGAGAGAGAAATGTAATGATTTTTTTAATTGTAATGCCTCTGTAATTAGCATTTCTTTCGCAGCATTAGGAAAATTTGTTGTTCGGCTGCTGCTGCTGCTGTCCTTAAACCACACTGTTGTTGGGCCACTCCTGCAGGTTGCCACAGTCATTGCCTTTGAGTTGGTGTCCCTGGAAGAGGTTGCTAACCTCTGAGGTGGTACCCGCTGTTGCGGGGAGGGATGGACAGTACCAGTACTCCTCCTGCTCCCCTAGAAGTTGCTGTAGTCATTTAGAGGGAAACTGGAACAAGTGGGCACTTGAGCAGAAAGGGTTGTGTGGGGCAGGGAGGAGGGGTTGGCCTCTGCCTGTGCTTTTCATCACAAAGCAGTGTCTGGGTGGTTTGTGGATACAGGTGCTTGCTTGAAGGGTTTATTTTGCCTGAGACTTCAGCTAGTGAACCCTTCCAGGTTGGTGGTGTTTCACATGTGACTTCCAGTTTTAGGGAGAAGAGTAGAAGGAGAAGCTGCTAGCCGGGTCCTGGGGGAGCCCGTTGTGACTGAGGGACAAATACGTAGGCGAGAGTAAAGCCACAGAGTGAGTTGGCTCTTGGCCTTCTGACTCTTGTACGCGTGTGATGGAGAAGAGGAAAGTCCCTGCCTGCTTTTTTTTTGGTGCCTCAGAGCTGTGAGGAAGGCTGGGCTTGTGCATTGACTCCAAGTACCTTTCAGTCCTCGCCCACGGGCCAGGTCCAAGCAGATTCGCAAAAAAGGAGCTGTGGTTTCTGTACAGCTTTTTCCTGCGTTGCTACTGCCAGCTAGGGCTGTGTCATTACAGTGAACCTCGTGGAAGATCTTCTGGAGACCTTCTGGAGTCCCCTGTTTGGTGTCATACATTCTGCACTGCTTTTGTCACCTCCCAGTTAACAGGACTGTATCCACAGTGCAGCCCATCTTCGTATTTTTGTCACAAGTGCCAGGTTCTCCCTCCTAGCTGCCAATATTCTACCCAGGAGGTTTGCCCATGGAAACCTGGTGTTTGGAAGGACAGAAACCAGTGAGTGCTGGCCCAGCTGTTGCACGTGGAAGTGTGTTTTCGCCGGCAAAAGCGGCAGACTGGCATGCAGGAAGGGCGGCAGGTATGGGCAAGCTGAATACAGGCATGAGTGCAGTTTCTGCATTTGCCTTTGGGAGGGCTGGGCTGCATGGATTCATTTTTGCGGCCTCTTTTGTTTGTGTAACCTCTTAATGGAAATGGGGGGGGGGAAGGCAGATGAGCCTTTTATCGTAGTGAAACAAATTCAGTGTTTTCCAGTGCTTAAACTTTTGTGTGAGCGTGACTTTTCTTCAAGGTGTCAGGTACCTAATCTATAAAATGAATGGGGGGTGGTTTTGTCAGGAGTGGGTCCTCTGGTGGCTTGCACTGTAGGTATGAGGTCTGCATCAGCCATTCTTATGTGTATCGGCAGGCTGAGATGCTGCAGTTCTCTGCGAGATAAAGTAGTCAAGCTGAAAATGAAACAAAGCTCTAACTGTATGCCTCCTTGTGTTTAGCAGAGATAAACTACAGTGGAGTCTCAGTGCTGCTCCGTTTGGCTTCTGGCAGCAGCTTTAATTGGTAAAATGCAGATTTTTTTTTTTGATCAAGAGAGGACTATTCCTGTTATCAGTGTGGACCATCTTATTTCAAGATGAAAAGGCTTCGCTGAATTACAGATGCCAAGATTTTTACAAAGCACTTTGGCGATTGACATCTCAAAGAGAAAGTATGATTTATTAGCCTATAATGGCTAACACTGAGCACTGGGCTAGGTCCCACTGATTTGTGAAATTGCTTAATATGAATTGCCTTTTTGTGTAATTCAAGCCCCAGGCTTTTCAAATAAACTTAGAATATAAAGTGTAGGAAACATTACATACCTGGAAAGAGAAAAGGGTAGTGGGGCTGTGGGGCTGAAAAGAAAAGAAAGGCAAAGGAAGAAAGAGAGAGAGAAAAAAAAAGAGAAGGAGAAATAAAAGAAAAGAAAAGGAAAAAAAAGACAGAAAAGAAAGAAAAAGGAAGACCTACTTCTAAATCCATCTTGGTGGTGCTTTTTTACAGTAGTTTGCTTGATATCTTGGCAGGGTAAAGATTAATAACAAGCCTTGTCACTATCAGTACCTGCTTGTCGATTCTCTGTAACAGGGCTGTCTGTTCAGCATGGAAATTATTGATTAAATAAAAATTGCTATTAGATTGTGATGTGATCCATAATCACAAACAGTGGTGGACATTCCTCTTTCAGATCCCAAGCCATGCATCAAGTTTTTCCTTGCAGTAATTTATATTGTGCTGACACTCGTGCCCATTAGGCTTTTATCCTCTCCTGCATGTGTCAAGAAAGCAGTAAAAGAAAGAACAGCAGCAGCACAGCGGCAGGTTCAGGAGCTCACTAAATTTCCAGAGAGAAGCACGACATTGCTTTGCTTCTAGTTAGCACCTGACCCCAGCAGAGATTTCTGCCAGGTGAGAGCAAGCACCTTGAATCCAAAGACCTTTTTCAAAGTGTTCTCAGTGAGGGCAGGAGCTTGCTCCACAAGTATTTGTATCTAAAATTACTACTGGCCTTTTTGCCTTCCATTCTTCCCTTGGCTCTGCTTTTATTTCTGGTCGTTGCTTTTGGTGCACTCATGGTCAGGCCCTCTGTGTCAGGTCAGTGTAGAAAGAGGATGCCTCCAAGGAGATCCAGTAATTTTTTCTGGGGTGTTTTTAGCATTCTGGAGTGTGGAAGACAAGTGGATTTCCTGTATTTACTTAGCTCTGATGTATTCTAATTTGAGGAATCCGGGATTGGAGCGCTTCAGTTAAGACTGCAGCACTTTAGGCTGAGTTAATTAAAAAGATAGTATCTCACTGTTCTCTTCACAGCATGTGTGAGCACAGTACCAACTTTCTTCCTCCTGTGAGAATCATAGAGTGGTTAGAGTTGGAAGAAACCTTAAAGATCATCCAGTTCCAACCCTCCTGCCCTGGGCAGGGATACCTCCCACCACACCAGGTTGCTCCAAGCCCCATCCAGCCTGGCCTTGAACCCCTCCAGGGATGGGGCAGCCACAGCTTCCCTGGGCAGCCTGTGCCAGGTTGAGAGCCGATGCCTAAAACTAAAGGAAGCATAGCCAAAAAGTTTTCCAGGGTTTGGCCACTTGGAAGAATTGTGCCCACACAGCTTTGTCCTTTTGTCTCGGAAGCCTTAAAACAACATATGTGTCAAAACTGATCAAGCTCACCTGGCCTGGCTGCTGGGCAGGGCCGTTCCTGTAGCTTTGCATTGTAGATTATTTTGCCAGTTATCAGCATTAGGCAGGATTACAAAAAGAGTTTGATTCATCTCTACAAGAGCTGAGAATATAGAAGCTTAATACGCTGTGGGTATGTGATTTTGTTGTTGTTGTTAGCATGATTTGTTTCAAAGTTAGTAAAGTTAAGGCTTTATTCTTTAAACTGCCGTCGGCGCTAGTCATCATACGGTGTGTATTTCTGGATCTCCCTTCCTTTGCAAGTAGTTTTTGCACCTCTTTCTTGCGCCTAAACCATTTCCAGTATTAGCACAAATGATGAAGGAAACCCTGCCAGCAGTGTTTGACTGTTTGCCACATTGCACTCCTCTTAAAGAGTTTTTCAGGAGGAGTTTAGCTTATTTCATTACATGGGGCAAATAGTACGTTTCCTGGCTTGGTCACTGTCATTTAAATCAAGAGACAACTTTATTTTGCAAAGCCAGAGCACGTGTGCCTTGCACATCTCCCTCCAGTGCAGCCACTTTCTTGGTGTGGATCAGAGCCAAGGGATTACCAGCCAGGAAATTAATTGCCAAGGGGATCGCAACGCTTGCAGTTAGTAAAAAAGCCTGAACAAAGAAGTGTGGTTTATATCACATTCTGTAGGCGCCAGGCTCTGTCTCTGATGGTTTTTGGATGTGGGAGAGTTCCAGAGATACAGGACTGCCCTTAAGTTTACTCCTGCAGACTTCAGGGGCTGACTGCCAGCGCAAGTCCGTCAAAATTCAAGTGATGACACAATGGTATGTAGGAGAAGAGAGATGCACCTTTGAGATAAACCAGACTAACTAAGGCCAATGGGATGAGGTTCAATAAGGTCAAGTGCCGGGTCCTGCATTTTGGTCACAACAACCACAAGCAGTGCTAAAGCCTTGGGAAACTATGGCTGGAGAGCTGCCCAGAAGAAAAGGACCTGGGGTTGTTGGTGGACAGCCGGCTGAACATAAGCCAGCAGTGTGCCCAGNAGGGTGGTCAGGCCCTGGAAGGGCCTACCCAGGGAGGTGGTGGAGCGACCATCCCTGGAGGTATTTAAGAAATGTGTATATGTGGCACTTGAGGTCATGCCCTAGTGGCTAATATTGTTTGGTTGGGTGATTTTTTTTGTGGAGTTCAGGTTTTTGTGGTTTTTTTTCTTTTTTCTTTTTTCTTTTTTTTTCCAGGTTTTTGGTGGGTTTGGGTTTGTATGTTTGGGGCTTTTTTTTGTGGGGTTGTTTCTTTGTGGGGTTTTTTTGTTGGGTTTTTTTTTTGTTTGTTTGTTTGTGTATAGTTGGACTCTGATCTTAGAGGTCCCTTCCAGCCATGAAAATTCTGTGATTCTGAATTTAGGATTGACTTTTAGTTACCAGAAGCACCTGTAAGTTCTCTGCAAATCTATTCATGTTAGTGCATGCCATGCTGGGTAAAAACAGAATTGGTCTTGGCTCTTCCCAAAGTGTGTTAGGTGATGCCCACATGTTCTACTCAGAGATTCTGTATTGTTTCCATTCCGACAGCTCAAACATGTTTCTCTAGTCTAGCTGCAACCCAAGACTTGTCTATGGTATGTCTGAGAGAATAGAAAATGTTATTCTGTGGCAACAGAGACATGAAAGAAGGTATCCCTGGAGCATTAAGGGTGACTAACTTATAACGTGTGACCGACCTTTGCTAACCCCGATGTGCCAAGGATGTGGTAGGAACAACCAAGCCTAGCGCGGATGTGAAAGATAAATGCCCGGTAGAGAAAAAGCCAGGGGAGGTCTCAGATGAGCAATAAGCTGTTGAACATGCTGGAGCTTGTCAGAAATGTTTCTTAGAGATGTTAGGAAGGAAGTGCCCTAAATGCCTTCTCCAGTTCAGTCATGATGTTGTGGCTTTAAGCCACTGCTGTTTCTGTCACCCACCAGTGCTATATTAATTCTACTGGGGTTCCCTCTGTGATGAAACAAATGTTAAATCCTTCATTGTCTAGTAAAGATAGTGGTAACATCATTTTTCATTGTAGTTTCTGTGAAAAAGTGTTGTGTGACACTGACATCCCTGACTTTCTTAGGGATTTTTGTGCATTTCATTGCAAAAGAGCATCAGGCATTACCTCCTAATATGAACAGTAGCTTTCACAGGTCATGAGAGGAGACACCGAGTCCGTTTATTGGGAAAAAAATCCTGCTGTTCAACAGACAAAGCATTGTTTGCTTTTATCATGTGGGCAATTTGGATGTGTCCATGTGGTAAGCGTAGGACTCTCTCTTAAAAAAGTGAAAAAGACCTACTGATTCATTTACACAGGAAGATCCCGCCAAGGAATAGATTTTCTTGCATTTTAAGTGGACTGGTGTTAGCTTTGCTGTAATTATTTAAGAAGGGCCAAAAGTGGAAGAAAGTGCCTGGTTTTACAAAATCTGGTCCAGGGTTGAAGTACATGAAACGCATACTTCAGCAAGCCCTGTCTATGTGCTTGCTCTTACTGTCCATATGTGCAATATGCTCTGAAGAGCAGATCCCTTTTAATTGTCTGACATTTACCTTGCTATTTCACCCCATTAGGACCATCAGATTTTCAGTAAGACCCCTATGGTATAACTTTTTTTAAGGGATCAAGTACTTTGCCAGTCCTTCTGCGTAGATCGATGACTCACTGGACCAATCTGAGAGTTCGGAAGACTTCAAAATCTTATTAAAAGGGAACTTTTTAGTTTTCTTTATTCTGCCTTGCTGTAGCCTTTCACAGATTTGTAGTAAGTTGGCTCATGGGATTAAGCAGTTTGTCTCTGCTAATATAAAATGATGTAAAACTGCTGTAATATATAGTTATATTTTAACTGAAAGAGCCTGTTGGTAGTAACCTGCTTGCAGTCAATTTCCAAACCTGTGCTCTGAAAGACAGTGTAAATTGTAACAGATTTTTCTCATTAAAACCATACAATTTTTATAAAACAGCTCTGGCTTTATATATTCCAACCACAGTTGCTGGAAAATTTTGCTAGGTACTATTTTATTTCCTTTTGTTTTTTTCTGCTCTAGGCTGCTTGACTATTGAGCGATTATTTCTTGGTTCCACCAGTCTGGTCTGTGTTGTGGAATGTCAAGATTAGAAATCTCTTCCCATTTCATTTTCTTGTGAATGTGCCCTGTTTTAATGAAGATATTATTAAGAAAGATTTAAAGGAAGATATTGGTATCATACTGTCAGGAAGTGTAGTGATAGGACAAGGGGTAGCAGTTTTAAATCGGAAGAGGGGAGATTTCGATTAGATATTAGGAATAAATTCTTTGCTGTGAGGGTGGTGAGGCACTGGAACAGCTTGTCCAGAGAAGCTGTGGCTGCCCCATCCCTGGACAGGTTCAGGCTGGATGGGGCTTGGAGCAACCTGGTGTGGTGGGAGGTGTCCCTGCACAGGACAGGGGGGTTGGAACTGGATGATCTTTGAGGTTCCTTCCAAATCTAACCGTTCTATGATTCTATGATTATTACTTTGGGAGGGGTTTGAATCCCTGGCTCAGTAACTGTTAGAGCTGCTCAAGCCCTGCTCCAGTGGAGAGCTCAGTGAGTTTGGACCCCATCATGGTTCATGGGCTTGGGGCTGCCCTAAGATCCTGTGCCATCAGAGCAGCTCACAGAAGGAAGGTCTGCGTGTGTTGCCCAAGAGCAATGGCTGGAATTTATCAGAGCCAAACAATATAGAAGGGAGAACAGTTAATTTCAGGTTGAATGTATACACAGCAGGTCTGAATCCCATTAAAGTTGGGTGAGTTACGGTGGCAGGAAGGAGGCCTACAGACCGAGACGGTTGTCTTCTGCAGCAAAGTGGGCAAAACATCCAAAGCATTTAGTTCTTCTGCCTGTTGTGTGCTGGTGTGCTTCTCAACAAAATCAGGACAGCTTTTTCATTCTTCATAGTCTTTGCAAATAAGATGAAATACCTTATTGTAATGCCTCTTTATGACATCTTCCTTCTTAAGTGTGCTGGTAAGAGTCCTCTGTGGTCTCTTTTGCCAGTGAGAAAAATCCAGAAAGAGAATATATGCTTTTAAGTGTGTTACACTAACATCTGTAACAGTGCTAAGTGCTGGGCTGCTCAGGGTTTTTTGGTTTGTTTTGTTTGGTTTTTTTTTTATTTTTATTTTTTAATTTTGTGGTGTTTTTTGTTCTTTCTTTTTTAAAGAAAGGCTTGTTTTTCACATGTCTTTGACAAAGATTGTACACAGCTGGACACAGTTTGGGTTTGTAAAGAAGGAAGTCAGCCATTGGTTGCATTAGGTACTGCCTGTGAGGGTGTTTTAATGGGTTTTAACTTGGTTTTCCTGGAAATTCTGTAGCAGTTGCATGTAGAATCAATTTTTATCCCTAAATGCAAAGATCACAAAGCAGAAAATTTTGAAGTTGAGCCTCAGGTGGTTTTCTCTCCTTCCATATTCAGTCACCCCTAAAAGGTATCTTACAGTGCATTTTCTAGGCAGCATTCACTGATAATTTCAGACCTAGCAAAGGACAGATGGTTGGTTTCAGGCCAGTCTTCCCCATCCAGCTGTAGGAAAAACTCTGCCCTTGTTAGTGCACCACTGCTTTGACTAGTTTGAGAGAGGAATGTGCAATAGATTTACTCTTTGCAATGAGGATCTCGTCTCTTTTGAGCTTCTGGCAGGAGCAGGTATTGCACCTCTTTGCAGTCATAATGTAGAGCTGTTTCCTGAGGGCAGGAATCTTTCCTGCATCTCAGGCTGTAGCTCTCCTGACTGTAGTCAGCTGGAAAGCCTGTGGAGTGAGCTTGTGCATGTGTGAGACAGAAGAAGAAGGAAGGAAAGCAGGCAGAAGAGGCTGAAGATCGTCAGTGCAGGGTTAGCATGTGGGATTTGGGAGAAGATTGCAGCATAAAGGCTAACATCGCTTGGTCAGCGGTGGTCTTAAACCCTTTAGCAAGTGGCCTTGGTTCAGTCTTTTCTTCCAGCCCTGGCATCTTTGAATTTGAGCCAAGTTTGAATTCTCTGTCACTCATGCACACTTTGCCTGGCATCTCCCTCTGTTTTTCTCCTCGTTAGTCCGTCTTGGGTCTCTTGGTTTATGTGATGGGCACCAAGACTATAAAAAACACAAAGAGTGAGCCAAACATGGGTACGTAAGATCACTTCTCCTGAAGTGATTTCTGTGCCTTCCTGAAGTCTGAGGGAAGGCAAAAATTATGATGGTGGTTCTACCTGTCAGGTTGACTTTTCCGAAAGGGGTTACCCTCCAGTGAAGGGTAGTTGGGGTTACCCTCCAGTGAAAGGTAGTTACATGGCCACTGCAGCTCTGAACACGCACCGTTTGCACCAAGAAAGATGCTGGAGTCAGTGGAAGCTGGAGGCAAGTTTACCACATCGTGGTCTGGAGCCCGTAGTCTAAACATGGGTGTGAGTGCACCACAGCAGAGGCAGCCAGGCGGGCAGGCAGAGCAGGGAGGTATCACAGGCAGCAGACAGGCAGGAGAATGTGGTTGGGAGAAATGCCAGGAGCTGTCAACTGGCATTTGGCCCCTTGTACACTTTCAGGAGCAACAGGAAGGCACTTCTTCCCCCTATGGGCTCCTTCCTCCCACTGCCCCAAGAATTTAGTCATCCTTGTGGTAACCTGCCTGTTTCTGCAGTTCTCAGGAGAGCAGGGCATATACCCTTGGGGGGCAGAGACATAACCCCTGTTTGAGAACAGCTGACTTGAGAATCTGGTTGGTGGTTTCAACATTCAGTTACTTTGCTTCTGTGCTGCAGCTCCCTCACACCAATGCAATTAGTCTTGTCCTCTGGCAGGTCACAGATTCAGATCATTAAAGAGAGAGATGGAACTTTTTTTGGGTCTTTTTTTGGTAACGTCACAGAATCTGGAAGCTGTGGTACCTTGCTTGAACTAAGGCAAATGCAATGCAGAGCATCAGTGTCGGAGGAGCTGGCAAAGCCCAGTTATCACAAGAGGATGCGTTGAGAAATTGTTTCCATACNAAAAAAAAAAAAAAAAAAGAGTAAAGCAAGCTGGAATTCCTGTAACATACCAGCTTCACCTATTAACCTCCCAGCTAGTAATACAAGAATGCAGCCTTCGAGAAGGAGATGGCACTTGATTTTAAGGGAGAGTTATGGAACAGAACATCAGAGAAGAACCAAAGCTAAGAGTCATCAAAGCATCTTTCCTACCACTGTAAAAGCGGAATGATTAATGTCCACAACGTTTATGGTGATGTTCTGGCAGAATCTCATTTATTAAATTTTCAGGTTTAGGAAATAAAGATGCAGTTTCTGCCTGTTGCTTTATGGGTGCGTGCTCTGACACAGGAAATCAAGGGAAAGCTGTAAAATGTTGCCCTTGATGGAGCTGCCTTTTGCTGCTAGCAGCCTGGACTGTACCATATACGTGAATATATTAAATGAAACAAGAACAAGATGTGATCTTACTGGGAAAGAATCCCCGCAATATCCCATAAGTTTCATTCCCTCCCCAGAATTTCCCCAAGCCTAGGAGAAAGCCATCCAAAAACTGGGAAGGTAGATACAGGCTGAGGGAGTCGGTTCTCAGCTGGATGAGCAAGCTGAGTTTGCCCTGTTGGTATGATATCGCATCCGTATGCTATAACTACTATATCAGAGCTTAAAAGAAGGTCATGCTGTATTATGAACCACTGTCTTTATTTTTAGGATTAGATAACTTTTCTCTTTTTTTCCCCCCACTGATTCTCTTTATGTCCTGAGGGCAGATCCTTTCTCTTGGGTCAGGAATGTAATAAGGCAGGTTTTCCTCTCTCCAGGATATTGTGTCTGTCTCGCTGTGTGTAAATTGCCACAGAAAGCTCTTCTGAGCAAAATACGGTATTTTCTTTGTACAAGAGCCAACAATTGACATATCCTTGGGGACTTCTCTGTCTTTAGCATTTAAACATACAAGTTGGATATGTTTAACCTATTGATAGGCAACATAGACAACTACAGAATTTATTTTAATAGAATAAAGGGAGAAGCAGAAGGAAAACATCCTTTTTTTTAACTAGGGATTGAGAAGTTCTATTGCTGCTGCTAGTGCAGAGAGATAAAAAAAATAATCAGACATATATTTTCAGCTGAAACTGGGAGGTGAGAAGAAAACAGTACTGCTGGGTTGTGTCCTTTGAATTAGCGTATTCCTGTTTATTAGTAATACTGCTTCTCGTTTAGAGAACAAGACTTGTATAAGCCCATACATTTAAAAAAAAAATTACTTGATTTGCCATGGCTGGTTAAACAGCATCTGAGGCAAAAATATGACTCCTGCTCAGACTCATAGAAAACTCCACAAAATGCAGATGTTCATTAATTATTATTAGTTTGACTGTTCTTG
This sequence comes from Thinocorus orbignyianus, assembly GCA_013400375.1. Lineage (NCBI taxonomy): Eukaryota > Metazoa > Chordata > Aves > Ciconiiformes > Thinocoridae > Thinocorus > Thinocorus orbignyianus. The sequence goes on along the minus strand of VXBW01003915.1, from coordinate 1,226,894 downwards.
GTCTCTGCATTCCTTGCTTCTGAAATTGTATGCCCCGTGAGACAAGAGCAGTCTCTTTTCATGTGTTGCACTGACCCCAGGTCTGTAATATATTTTTAACTGTAACTGCAAGCCCATGTCTTCTCCCAGTGGCAGCTGTGCTGGCCCAAGAGAGCTGTTGACCCCAACTGTTTGCTGCAACATCCCCGCATTTCCCCTCAGTCTGCTCTTCACGTGGGAATGCTCCCTCAGATGCTGGGGTCAAAACAGCCAGATTAACCCAACCCCATTAGACCAAAGCAGTTGAATAAGCAGTTTATGAGCTCTTGAGGCACTTGTACTCTTGGAAGTACAGCAACATCTTGCTAAGAAAAGGTGATAAGCCGTTATGGGGCAGAACCAGGCAGAGCCTCGACATGGCCAGACTCACAGAACTTTCATGGTTGGAAGGGACTTCTGAGATCATCGAGTCCAACCATACACACATCAATAAAAAACCAAAGCCAAAAAACCCCAAACAACCCACCACAGAAAGAACGAACCCCACAAAACAAATCACCCAACCAAACAATCTTGGCCACTAGGGCATGCCCTCAAGTGCCACATCTACTAATTTCTTAAATACCTCCAGGGATGATCACTCCATCATCTTCCTGGGCAGGCCCTTCCAGTGCCTGACCACCCTTGCAGTTAAGGAATTCTTCCTAATATCTAATTTGACCCTCCCCTGCCCCAACTTCAGACCATTTCCTCTGGTCCTGCCATGATTCCCTTGGGAGAAGAGGCCAACACCCACTTCTCTACAACCTCCTTTCAGGTACCCGTAGAGGGCAAGGAGGTGTCCCCTCAGCCTCCTCTTCTCCAAAATCAACATGCCCAGTTCCCTCAGCCTCTCCTCGTAGGACTTGTTCTCCAGACCCCTCACCAGCTTGGTGGCTCTCCTCTGGACACACTCCAGCACTTCCATGTCCTTCTTGTAGTGAGGGGCCCAGAACTGAATACAGCCCTCGAGGGGATGCCTCACCAGTGCCCAGGAGAGAGATACCATCACTTCCCTCCTCCTGCTGGCCACGCTGTTCCTGATCCAGGCCAGGATGCTGGTGGCCTTCTTGGCCACCTGGGCACACTGCTGGCTCATGTTAAACCGACTGTCCACCAACACCCCCAGGTCCTTTTCTTCTGGGCAGCTCTCCAGCCACAGTTCCCTGAGCCTGTAACGTTGCCTGGGGTTGTTGTGACTGAAATGCATGAGCCAGCACTTGACCTTATTGAACCTCATCCAGTTGGCCTTGGCCCATTGATCCAACCTATCCAGCTCTGTCTGTAGAGTCTTCCTACCCTCCCCTACCTTCCTTCCCTACTCCCACCTAGTTTGGTGTCATCTGCAGACTTCCTGAGAGTGCACTCAGTCCCCTCATCCAGATCATCAATAAAGATGTTGAACGAGACCGGCCCCAGAACTCAGCCCTGAGGGACACCACTGGTGACCCACCGCCTACTGGATTTCACCCCATTAATCACAGCTCTCTGGGCATGGCCATTCAGCCAGTTTTTTACCCAGTGGAGCACACACTTGTCTGTATCGTGATTCGCCAACTTTTCCAGGAGAATGCTGTGGTTGATGGTGTCGAAGGCCTTACCAAAGTCCAGCTTGACAACGTCCACGGCCCTCCCCACATCCAGAAGGTGGTCATAGATACTCCCTCCCCCACCACTTTCCTCCTTTTTAACTGTTTCCTTCATCTCTTCTAGCTGTTGGTTTCCATGCTGTCTTTCTACTGTGTCTGTCACCCCTGGCCATCTACTTCTGTGGGCTGTCTCAAGTTATAAATCATCATTATTTTGCAGTTGACTTGGCTTCTAGTTTTGATCCCTCCCTTTCTTTGTTGACTGCTGTTGCCAGTTGAGAATTGACAATAGGGACAGAGATGGGAATCCAGAAGAGCACGGTAATAAATGAGCTTCAAGCATGAACTGAACTGCAGTACTTACTGATGTCTTATTTTTTTCTTGTAGTTAAGTAGTAACAGTTGTGGACACAGAGTTCGTGTATGAAGTTTGTAAACTAGTGTAAGTTATATTTCCACATACTTCAGTCCTTTCTGAAATAACTGTCATTTTGACTAAAACTTTATTTAGTGATTTGATTTTTCTTGATGAGTAAAATGTTTTTAGTCACACTGGAGTTACAAACATTTGCAGCACATAATCTTTTTTTTTTTCCATACTGTTAAGAAAATTACACTCCTCTCTTACATGTAAGCCCAAAATATCTGAGTGCTGAGTTGTTGTACGGCCACTAGTCCTCATTTAGGTTTACAGTCATGACCCAGTCCGGGTCTGGGGCTTCATTTATTGATAGTGGAAAACTTTGAAAATTCAGTATTGAGATTGAATTAAAAGATCTAATGTTGGGAGGTGTGGTGTGCAGTGTGCCGACAGAATATTTATTTAGTGCAATCATTATGCACGGAGGAAATTGCCATCCATGCTTTTAAGATCCAGCTGATTTTAACTGTGGCTGTTCTGTTGCAGCAAAGGTGTCACGTCTGTGGAGGCTCTGACCTGTTTTGAGTTCGATCAGCGGTCAGTATAAATTGTCATGTTGCTAATCAGTGTTCGCAGAGATCTGTCACGACAGCATTTCATAAATCTTCCCTACAGCATGCAAGACAGACGCAAGAACTCTCATAGAATAGCAATAAATGCATCCAAAGGAAAGGAAAAAGGGGTGGAGATAGGTATCAGAGCTTCTCTCTGGGCATGTGCCTATGCAGAAATACAGAGTTCTTCACTTACAGCTGTGGCTTCGACTGGGCTTTAGGAACCACAAGCAGCTTAAACGTTTATGCCACCGTAAAGGTTTAAAGCAGCTTAAGTGCTTCTTCTGTCTCCAGAACTAAAAATGGCTTAAGTACTTATGCCACCCTAAGGACACGAGGTCAAAAGTGTACTCTTGACTTGGGCAGCAGGGAGGAGACATTAGTCTCTCGTGGTTGTTCAGCCCCATTGTGCCTACAAATGGTCTTTAGTAAGGAAAGGACAGACGGGGTCCATACCTATTTTCCAGCAGAGAAGAGGAAATTAAAGTGCATACATTGTCCTAATGGAGAGCTACAGAGGTTAGAGAGAGACTCTGTTGCAGTGATTGGTATGTGCCAGAAAAGTCTGCTGGGGATTTCACTCCACGGAGGTGCTGGGGGTTTTCCTCCTCGCAGTGGGATTTCTATTGTTGCAGAATATTTCCTCTCTCACTGGGACCTCCTTTATGCCCCCACTTCTGTACAAAGTTTTTGTCTGTCCATCTTGCTGTGGATCCTGGAGTTAATCTTTATCGAGATGTAGGGAGGCCTGCCTGATGTCATCTCTTAGTCGCCTGACTACCTAAAATGGTAGCAAGAAGCAGTGATGAGCTATGGATTGCATCCCTGGGGAGCAGGCAAGCATGGGTTCTTGCTTAAGTGCTCCCCTGTCACTTTTCTGAATGCTGATGATCTTTTTACAATCACTCAGGTATCTCAGGAAGCTGTATGGGTCAAGAATGTCCAAAGTATGCACACCGCTCATGAAAAAGTGACTCCTGTTAGTGAGAACCAGAGAACTAAATACTGCTATCCATGTGGGCTTTAGCTTCGCTGGGCCTTAAGTCTTGGTCTTGACTGTGACCATAGTAGTAGATACTATTTACCAAGGTTTGTTGTTAGAAAGGGGATGTTCACAAGCGATGAAGTTCTCAGATGCTTTGGTAATGGCCTTAAGTCCAGAGGGAAGGAGAGATCTGTACTTTGACCTAGACGAGGACTGGGAAGTTTGAATTCTTTTCTGCCAAGTCATCAGAGCTCTGGTGTACATCACGCTAGTCTGGTCGGAAAGGTTGAGGTTGTGCTAGAGCAGGTGAAGAGGAGGACTGCATCAAAAGAAGAGTGACCAGCAGATCATGGGAGGTGATTCTGCCCCTCAGCTCTACACTCGTGAGACCCCACCTGGAGTCCTGTGTCCAGCTCTGAAGGTCTCAACAGAGAAAGGACATGGACCTGTTGGAACGTGTCCAGTGGAGGGCCACAAAGATGCTCAGAGGGCTGGAGCACCTCTCCTATGAGGACAGGCTGAGAGAGCTGGGGCTGTTCAGCCTGGAAAAGAGAAGACTCCGAGAAGACCTTAGAGCAGCCTTCCAGGATCTGAAGGGAGCTCCAGGAGAGCTGGAGAGGGACTCTTTGTCAGGGAGTGGAGTAACAGGACAAGGGGTAATGGTTTTAAATTGGAAAAGGGGAGATTTAGATATTAGGAAGATATTCTTTGCTGTGAGGGTGGTGAGGCACTGGAACAGGTTGCCCAGAGATGCTGTGGCTGCCCCATCCCTGGAAGTGTTGAAGCCCAGTGTGGATGGGGCTTGGAGCAACCTGCTCTGGTGGGAGGTATCCCTGCCCATGGCAGGTGGGTTGGAACTCAATGATCTTTAAGGTCCCTTCCAACTCTAACCTCTCTTATGTTTCTATGATCACTGAGGAGGGAAGAACCAACACAGTCCTGGAAGTGGCAATGAGGAACCTGGGAGAATAGGCAGGACACAGGGACTTCCACACCTCAAACCAAAGCAAAGTAAGAGGGGAAATGAGGAGTTCGTCATCCTAGAGAAGACCAGATGGAACCTGTGTGTTTAATCCAAGAAATGAGGGCAGGGAGGGGAGTGCTGTCGGATGGTTAGTTGGCGGGGGGGCAGAGGGGAGGGAGAGAAATAAATACCGTGCAGGGAAGCAGAGCTGTTTAAGCTAAAGGATACTGTTGGCACGTGAACACATAAATATAAATTGGTTGTGAATAAATTGAAGCTCGAAATTAGTTGGTAACCAGCAGAGGAATGATTTCCTGGAAGAGCTTTCCAGTGGGAGCAGAGGGAGCAGTTCACCAATGTACTTAGAAAAAGCTCGCTCCCTTTGTGCCTGGGATTAAGGTGTAGCAGGGCTTGGCAGAGCAAGGGTTGGTCCTGATGACCAGGAAGCCTCCTGCTTTTTCTAACCGTATGTGGCCTTCAGGACAAATCTACACCTCCTATGCAAAACACATGATTTAGAGTGCTCCCCACAGGACTGGCAGCTCGGGGAGCAACTAATCCCCTTCCAAACCTGTCTCAGGGCTCTCTAGTCTGTTACTGCTGGGCACAATTTCCGCTCTGCAGCCTGTGGGCTCTGCTACTCCCTCTTGAAGCTGTGGGATCACAGAATCATGGAACTGTCAGAGCTCTAGAGATCATCCAGTCCCACTCCCCTGCTAAAGCAGGATTGCCCAGAGCACAGCACTCAGGACTGCATCCAGGTGGAGCTTGAAGGTCTCCAGAGAAGGTTTCCACACCCTCCCTGGGCAGCATCTTCCAGGGTTCTGCCACCCTCACCACAAAGAAGCTTTTCCTCATATTCTAGTGGAACTTCCCATGTTCCAGCTTGTGCCCATTGTCCCTCGTCCTGTCACTGGGAACCACTGAGAAGAGTTTGGCTCCATCCTACTTCAACCCGCCTTTCAGATACTTGTCAGCATTGATAAGGTCTCCCCTCAGCCTTCTCTTCTCCAGACTCAAGAGTCCCAGCTCTCTCAGCCTTTCCTCACGAGGGAGATGCTCCAATCCCTCCATGCTCTTTGTTGCCCTACATGGACTCTCTCCAGTAGTTCCCCGTCTCTCTTGAAATGGCGAGCCCAGAACTGGAGGCAAGATTCCAGTGGTGGCCTCCCCAGTGCAGAGCAGAGGGGCAGAATGACCTCGCTCCACCTACTGGCCACCCTCTTCCCTACACAGCCCAGGATTCCACTGGCCCTCTTGGCCACCAGGGCACATTGCTGGCTCATGGAGAGTTCACTCTCTACCAGGACCCCCAGATCCTTCTCCTCAGAAGTGCTCAGAAGTAAGCTGTGTTTAGCAGCGGTTCCACCATGATGCCTCCTCAGCCTTCACACTTGGTCTCCTATGCAGCAGATGTGGTGACTCTGCTGGTCTGAGGGCCTTTCTGGGGCAGTACAGTCCAGGGGGAGGTTTGTGCTAGAAGATGGCTTAAATTCTGCTTCTGTTGGATGTCAGTACTGAGGTTTGGTAAAGAGTTATTTAGCACCTCCTTTTTAAATTTTTTAAGTACAGGGAAATCATAGTGAGAAGATTAAAGTTGAGAATTGTCACTGCGTAATTGACATTAAACCAGTTTTTTGGTGATGGTGATATGCCTTCTACTGTGCCACTGACATACCACATTATACCAGTTCAGCATGATCTCTTCCCAGTTTTCTCCCAGCGTACGTTAGGGTCATGTATCTGGGCTAGAAAGCAGAATCAGGAGATTTACCTGACATTTTCTGCTTTATCCACCAAATAACACTTTGCTTTCAGATGCAATCTCAATTGCAGTTTACAACCGTTCTTTTTCTGTTGTCCCTGGCTCGTTCTGCTGGTATGAAGGGGCCTTCCTCCTGCTGGTTGACTACTGTGAGAGCACATTTGATCTCTATTTATATATTTACTAGCTAATGAGTACCAAGCATTCATCTAGGATAACTGAGATCCGCCTTTCTTCTGAAAAACACCTGGAGGAGCGAAATGGAACACTAAGATTATTGCAGATCCTGCCTCCAGTGTCACTTCACAGCATCTGCTGCAATATGGAGTAGCACGTATGGTGGACATTGATTGCAGGAGAACATGCATGTTTTAGGGTGTATTCCTTTTTAAAGCAGTATTTCTGACCATGTAAGTGTTGGTGCTTCCAGGATGCTGCAGGTTGTGCTCCCTGTTACCTCCAGTTACCATCTCCTGTAGAGATGACAGGCCAACTTCAGCCTTGATTTCAATGAATTTGGTGACTCTTTTTGCTCTGCAATTGAAATCTGTCTCTGCGCTTCCTCCTTCTAAGCTAGGGTGTTTTGAGACCAAAATCAGTATGTAGGTCAGCTCCCACTGTTCATTTTGGGGTATTTTGGAGCCAGATGATAATGACAACATTTTTTAAAGAAGAGAAAATGAGCCAGGACAAACTGAGGTTTGGTAACGTGCATTGAAGTGGCATGAAAGTGACTGGTATTCTGCAAATGACCCCTGTTTAGCAGCTTTTTGGAGCTGTGTGCAGTGGGAGATAGCTAGTAGAATTGCAGCTTTTAATAGGGGCTTTTTTTTTTTCAGGTCAGGAATTCTTAATAATACTGAGCTGGTGCTTCAGAGCCTTGTGTTAGCAAACCTGACACTAGGGAGTAATATCATTGGCTTTCATGCGCCTATTTACTGTAATAAGGATTACGAACATTAAGTAAAACTTACAGGTTTGGGCCTACTAAATTAAAAGAAAAGCCTTTTCACACTCCGAAACTGCATCAAAATTCAATTTCACCAGAAAAAAAAAAATCCTTCTGATCTAGTCCCTGGAATGTGACATTTCATGGGTGTAATAAGGTTACAAACAGATTATAAATTGAAACCCTATAAATCCTTATTGTACTGTACCAAAGCTTCTGCTTTGCATAATACTCTTATTCCTGACTGTTCTTTGTTTTACAAGCTCAAAACTATTCATTCCCTTTCATAATAGAGACCAGGGAGCCAAAAACACCGTGCAAAATCCAAAGGTAATTATCTCAGCCAAAGAACCTGAATGCCAGAGTTTACAAACTTCTGAACTTTTCTAATTGCCATTGTGTGCGCAGCAGGACCTTCTCTCTTCCTTTAAACACCTTGTAAATACTCTGTGTTGGTTCTGCCAAATGATAATGATAAAAAACCCCAGATAGTTCCGCCTGTGGGTCCAGAGCAGATGGCTGATCAGTTTTCAAATTGTAACCTGAGCAACTGAGGGCGTTTGAATCTGGCCCTGTGTGGTCAGGATTCCAGGTGCCGTGGATTACCTGAGAGCACTCCTGGTTTCTGTCCTTGGCCTCTTACTTGCACTGATTTCATGTCCAGCCAAGTGTCTTCTTCCAGGATTGGGGCACGTTTATTGGTCTGCTCGAATATCACCTCTGCAAAAAGCAATTGAAAAGCTCATCTGAGAGCTAAAGAAGCTACCCAGATGAGCAGATGATGTCGTAGACTCCTTTCTTCTAGCTTTACACAGAGGGGCTGAATGAGAATGGGATGGCTCTGCAGGCGAGCTCTTGGAGACCACTTGGAGCATCAGAGCATTGAGGCATTTGATTGTGGGAAGAGCAGAAGGAGTAGGAAAGGAATGACAGGATAAGAAAGCACAACAGATGAGTGTGGAGGGACACAGTTGTGCAGTGACCTGTGGGTGATCACAAGAGAGTTGGCTGGTGAGCCAGTGGAGTGGCAGGGAGAGGTGAATGATCAAATCACCATCCTGGGCAAGCTTTGTCAGCCTCTTCAGCAAGCCTGGGTGGGGAGAAGGCGTGAGGAAGGGAGTTTTACACCCATGAGAAAGTGCGGTTTTAGAGGATGCTCGTACTGAGAAAAGCTAGAGGCCCGGAAGGCAAGGAGCAAACTCATTTGCAGGGACAAAGAGAAGAAGTGTCCTATGGAGCATTTCTCTGAAAGTATCCATGGTGTGTCCACACAGCGGCAGGGGCAGGATGGGGGCTCTGGGGAGGAAGGGAGATACTGTTGTGAGCTGATTGAACCAGCCTTGAAATTTTTGTATTGAGTGGAAATCCTGTGTCACGCACGCGGTTTTTCTTTCCCCCTTGGCTGTGTAGGTTTAACCAAATAACGCAGTCCGTAATGTTTACAGAAAGATTTACAGAATTACTTTGATGCATTGAGTTTTGTCCTGATACTTTTTTTTTCTTACTCGGGAAAGAAGAGCCCACATCCACCTTGTTGCATTCAGTCGATGCTATTTCCCAGCCTAGGGCGTCTGTAGGCTTTCGGTACAGGCGTGGATACTATGACTGGACTAGAGATCTGTACTGGAAACCTAAATTCCTCCTGATTACATGTTGTACGTTTTAGCACATCTGCCCTGTTCAGGCACTCTGCGCCCCATCAGAGCTTTTAAGAAATGGCAATAAATATTCCGAAGGAGAGAAAGAGCAGTCCTCTTTTATAGGCAACACAGATCTGTTTGCCGTGGCGATGCCACATAATTGTGAACATGTGATTTTATTTGTTTTTTTTCTGATTGTTTTCAGGACCTTGGAAAAGACTGGCATTATTTTTGTGTTCTCATATGAACTACTGAGTTTCTGTAGGGCTGACTTTTTCTGTGAGCTACTAAGAGAGCAGATGCAGATTTCATCCCTGTGCTGTGATCAAATGTAAAATATCTGGAAGGATTTTGTCTCGTACTTTAATGGAAATAATCTCATTTGCTGAAAAATGTGGCCATCTAGCGGCACAGCTCGCAAAGCTATGGTAGGAGGTGGAGCAGTGGGAAAGTCTCTGAGGCAGGGTTTCTCCAAGAGTCTGGGAGGATGTGTCGAGTAGCTCCTGCTGAGATTCCAGCCTTCATAAAAGTTTGCAGGTCTACTTGTAAGGACTTTTGTTGTTTCCTGAAGCTGTGGAAAAAAAAAAATATTAAAAAAAATATAAAAAATTCAAACTGTTAAACCTTCAAAAAACAAACCAATCTTAGAATTACAGAATGGTTAGAGTTAGAAGGGACCTTAAAGGTCATCGAGTTTCAACCCCCCTGCTATGGGCAGGGATACCTCCCACTTAGAAGGCTTGAAGCTGGCCCTGACTCAGTGACCTCGGAGGTCCCTTCCAAACATGAAAATTCTGTGATTCTGTGACTCATTTGCCTGTTTCTGTTCAGAAACACAACCAGCAAGAATTACATCTGTATTTAAATGCCCTGCTGAAGTGGATCTTAGTGAAGGGAACATAGCAAGCTACTTTTCTGGAAGAGTAGAAGGTTCACAGCCCCAGCCTGTCTCTGGAGGCACTCACCCAGATGACACCAACTAGAGCAGGACATGTCCACGCGTGTCAACAGGCCTGGGGCAGATGTCTCTCCTACTTGGCAATGGCAAAAGCGGGGTTGATGGATGCTTCTGTGCTCAGAGATTTTTGTTACTGCAATGGGCAAGGGTTTTGTTTCCGCTGCCAGGAGGGGGATGTTTACTGAAAGAAAGTATGGTGAGCTAAAATTTCGGTGGCAGTGTGGTCTGACAGTTCTGTCAGTCTTCTCAGGTTGGAGCACGTGTTTTTAAAGGCCTGATTTTGTAAACCTTGTTTGTGTTCAGTGGCATTTGAATAAGGCTTCCCCGATCCAAGAAAGCATTGCTTGATGTGAATCACAGGAGGGGTGCCATGCATGCGCTTATCCAGGATCCATTTAACAGCCTGTATCCCTGAGGCATGATCCAAAGCCTGTTGACTTCAGCAGAAAAAAATTTGTAGGCCTTAGAGGACTTCCAGTGAGATCTATAATTTGAAGCCCATGGTTGCTTTGAAGCACAGGGAATCTTCTTACCCCTGCAGCGCCGCTTGTTCACAGCTGAGCCTCTGGTGCCTTTCCAATGGGACGTAACAGTAAGACCAATGACGGTGTTTTGTGTCTGTTGAGCTACCATCTCTCTTCTACCCAAACAGCATATAAACAACGACCATATACATGGTGAGAAGAAAGAGTTTGTATGCCGATGGCTGGACTGTTCCCGGGAGCAGAAACCCTTCAAAGCCCAGTATATGCTGGTGGTCCACATGAGGAGACATACAGGGGAAAAGCCACACAAATGCACTGTGAGTAAAAGGGGGGCTGAGCCCCAGGCTCAGACAGGGCAGCCAGGGCTGCGCAGGGGACAGATGCTGCGTTCCCACTTCTCTTGTCCCTTGGACATTTGTTGGAGAAGTGACTGCCTTGTCTACTTCATTATCCAACTTGCCCAGGTGACAGGAGGTGCAGTAGGGGGGGGTTCACTGGATAATTTGGCCCACTTCCTCAAGTTTGAAGTGCAAAAAAGCCCCAAAGGGCATTATTAAACAGGGCTCAGTTTGCTTAATTATTTAAAAGTTATTTCTCTTGCAGAGCTACATCTGGGTATTTTTGCTGGCCACCAGCCTCCTAATGACTTTGCAATGGATTTCTGTCTTAGGCGATGTGTACCAATACTGTGCTCTCCTGTAAGAGAATATTTACATAACACTGGAAGCTTTTCAAATTGGGCTGTGAAACCCAGGGGTTTGCCTGGGCGAAATTGAAATCCAGCAAATCAAAACAAAATTACATTGGGCAAGGTTATGAAGGCTTGGGAAGTCACTAAACTTTTATAGGTCAGCTGTTACTGTTTCCTGCTTAAAATTTCCTTTCCTGTCCAAAGCTTAAAGTTAATCCAGACTTACTTCTTGTCTGCAGTTTGAAGGTTGTACAAAGGCCTACTCCAGATTAGAAAACTTGAAAACGCACTTGAGATCTCACACTGGAGAGAAACCGTATGTGTGTGAACACGAAGGCTGCAACAAAGCTTTCTCCAACGCGTCTGACAGGGCCAAGCACCAAAACAGGACTCATTCCAATGAGGTAAGGGAGCATGGCTTAAGAAAGAAAAACAAAATCTGGAGTCAGACAAACTTACAATGTGGTCATAGCGATTTATTACAGAGGACAGGGACAGAAACCCTCAGCAGCATGAAAGGGATGAATTCTAGATGGGTCTTACGATGCGTCTTGACATTCCAGTGTCATTATGGACCTAAAGAGGCTATGGGTCATTTTATTAAGTGTAAGAGAGGTTTGAAGGAGGAGTCTAATGGAAACTGGCCCATTAACCCTGGCTGAAGCACTGGGACCGTTCTCCCCCAACCCCAGAGCCAGGGGGGCTGATGCAGCTCCCAGAGCACATCCCCTTGCTTGGGCCGGTGGGGACACCTGGTGGCTGTGCACCCACAGCGCCTACCACATCCCTCAGCATTCTTCTCGGCTGCTACAGACAGCTACAGAGGAGTCTCCAGGGTCTGGGAAATTTAGGTTGCCCTTTAAGCTCTGAGCTATGCCCATTTCTCTCTTTCTTTCCATCCTGAATAGACCTCGCAGGGATGCAATGAAAGGAAGGCTGAGGGGAGAAATTATTAATGCTTATAAGTATCTGAAAGGTGGGTTGAAGGAGGATGGAGTCACACTCTTCTCAGTGGTTCCCAGTGACAGGACAAGGGGCAACGGGCACAAGCTGGACCATAGGAAGTTCCGTTCGAGTATGAGGGAAAACTTCTTTGTGGTGAGGGTGTCAGAGCCCTGGCAGAGGCTGCCCAGGGAGGGTGTGGAGTCCCCTTCTCTGGAGACCTTCAAGCCCTACCTGGATCCTGAGTGCTGTGCTCTGGGCAGTCCTGCTTTAGCAGGGGAGTGGGACTGGAGGATCTCAAGAGATCCCTTCCGACTCTGACAATTCCATGGTTCCATGATTCCGTGATCTCTCTCAGCCAAATCAGCTGTGGCAGCCACAGCCATTTCCCAAACTCTCGGTGTAACACCTCTTTATTATTGTGTTTCCTGTTACTGCTGCCCCCCTTCTTCCCCCTCCCTCCCCCCCCAGCAGGAATCACACTGTCTTCATGCCTTGTTCCTGTTCTATTGCCCCATTTCAGATTATGCAGGGAGTCACATCATCTCAGTCTCACAACTCAGAGCCCAGTCCCTCCTCCTTGACCTGTCCTGTAGTCCTTCAGTTCTAGCTTGACCCTGGAAGTACTTACTAGAATGGCAGGAAAGGCTTCTATCCTTCACTAGCAGGCATTCCCTAGGGCTGGCAAAATCTCCTGGGAGCATTGCATTCATCTTCTTTCAGTCCCTTGGTCCCTGCAGCATCTCTTGAGTCAGAAGGGAAGCAGGGAGCACTGCACATCTCTGGGGTCAACCCATCCATGTGGTGTGTGCTCCCAGTGGCTCAACTCACAGCTGCACCGAAGCCCCGCAGTGATTTTGTGAATTGGCGTGAGGGTAGCACCACGTCTCACCAATAGCTGACTGAGGGTATGGGTTTTTCTCATTTACTGTCTGAACCAGCCCATTTGTTGCCTAGTTGATGAGTAAGTTCCTCACAAACGTAAAGACATACCTGTGTTTTAAGATCAGGATTTCATGTCTAAGAGTAATTCGCCAAGAAAAAATTCCTGCTCCACATCGTTTCTGGTAGGTGCGGCAGCAAGGGCAAATGAGAGATTTCCTTCTCCATCATTTGACAACGAAACACTGATATTCTGAGGCAACACTGATGTATATGCATACCTGGCACTGGTGGAGGGTCACAAATACCCTCCAAATACTGGTGGAAAGCGCAGGCCAAATTCAGCACTTCACAGTGCCCTTTGGAATGTAGGTAGATAACCCACAGCCAGATTTAAAAGCAGCTGACCTATCTTGATGCAAATATGCCTTACACTCGTAGAAGAGTTTTGGACACCTGAACACAACAGACATATCAAGGTGCTGAAACGAGTGCAGAGGAGGGCACTGAAGCTGGTGAAGGGCCTGGAGAATAAATCTTATGAAGAGCAGTTGAAGGAGCTGGGACTGTTTAGTTTGAGGAAGAGGAGGCTGAGGGGAGACCTCGTCACTCTCTGCAACTACTTGAAAGGACACTGTAGAGAGGTTGGTGCTGGTCTCACAGGGAATTAGCCATAGAACGAGAGGGCATGGCTTGAAACTCACCAGGGCAGGTTTAGGTTGGACATTAGAAAAAAAAATTCTTCTCAGAAGGAGTGGTCAGACACTGGACTAGGCTGCCCAGGGAGGTGGTTGAGTCCCCATCCCTGAGGGGAGAACTTGGTAGAGTGGGGTTGATGGTTGGACTCGATCCCAAGGGTCTTGTGCTAACTGACTTTTACTTCATAGCATCTTGAGAAAACATACCTCAGTAGCTCAGCGTCAATTTTAACTTGCTCGTGATAGACTTTTTTGCTCCTATTCAAGTCAAAGGGAGCGTTTCTTTGCTGACATCAGTGGAAGCAGACTCAGGCCTTAGGCAGCCGTGAAGACGCTGTGGTTATCAAAGGCTGCAGTGCCGTGTGTAAGCCAACAGAGAACTCCTCTGAGGAACTCTGTATGAGGGTCTCTTTGGGTTTTTTTTGTTCTTGAAAGCAAGTATAAGTAAGACTTCAAAATAGTAGTTTTTTGGGATCAATTCACTAATAAAAGTGAAGTAATGATATGTTGTTTCCTGAGGAAATGAAGGTGTTTAGGAAGAGCTAAGTTATAAGACAGTAAGTTTACTTAATTCTACACTGCTTAGCAAACTGGAGACATCCACAGACAAAGGAAGTGGGGTTTTGATAAANGGACACGTTCCAACAGGTCCATGTCCTTTCTCTGTTGAGACCTTCAGAGCTGGACACAGGACTCCAGGTGGGGTCTCAACAAGCTCAGAGTAGAGTGATTAGTTGTGCTGGTTCCATTAATAGTGTTAGTGCACATGTTGCAATGTGCACATGCTTATGGTCCTGTATTCTGTGTTTTGACATTATGCTGGTAATCTGAAGGAGCCAGGAAAAAACTGCTTCCTCAGATAATCCTGCCTGAACAAATGTCCCAACATGTTCTGAAGGGGGTTCTTTGCCTATGAATGTCAAGGCGTAGGTACTGGGCATACTAGAAATGAGGTATCAAACTTCTGATGGCAATGGGTAGGAGAGAAAATTGGACCATAGATCATAAATCATCTTCATAAATTGCCAGAGCTCTGTTGACTCCTCTGCTATTTAAGTCAAAGCTGTGCCAGTTCATATAATGAGAGGCTCTGCCCTCTGCAAATTATGCAGAATTAATGGGTGCTGTCAAAACCAAGGGCAGTTAATAGGTTTGACTAGGTCCAGTCACTGTAGAGACCATAAATTAGATAACAAATTCACTGTGAAAGCATGTGACTGTAACACCAGCTGTGCTCCAAGGAGCTCTTCAGGAGTCTCCCACATGGAATTAAATCTAATTTAAGTGTTTTTCCTGTCTTGGCAGAAACCTTATGTTTGCAAGATACCGGGCTGCACCAAGCGCTACACGGACCCCAGTTCTCTCCGCAAACACGTGAAGACCGTGCACGGCCCCGAGGCGCATGTCACCAAGAAGCAGCGGGGAGATATCCACCCCAGGCCTCCGCCACCGAGGGACCCAGGCAGCCACTCTCAGACCCGGTCACCAGGTCATCAGACTCAGGGTGCGATTGGTGAGCAGAAGGACCTCAGCAACACTACCTCAAAGCGTGAAGAATGCCTCCAGGTGAAAGCGGTCAAGTCAGAGAAACCAATGGTATGCAATACACCGAGCCCCTCCCTTTTGTCCCTTGTTTCTTCTTGCAACCACTTACTAATCCCTCTATGAAATGCTCAAACCGGGAAACTTGAACTCATGAGGTTAGGTTTTGGGAAGTTTTCTTTTTCGTTTACATTTTAAAATGTTTTTAAAGCCTAAGAAATAGCAAATAAAAAGATTACATCTAGTCTGTGCAATATGCAGTAAGTGCAGTGTTGGCAGCTCTCACAATAATTGTTTCTCTCAAAGCTCTGTCTTCTGGGATCAGCATACTATGAGAAAATCACAGTTCTCATTTTTAAAAAGGCTTTTTTTTCCTCTCTCCTGTTTACAGAAGAGAGTAAGAGAATGTGAATCTTGCAGGCTCAAAACCTGAATGCAAAAACAACCAAGTCCAAAAGATGATGATATTGATGATGATAGTTTTGAGGGAACCTGAGGGAACAGTCACATCTTAGGGGCTTGAGGTTCTTGAGTCATGGATCAAACTGAAGCATGATAAATGGAATTTCTTAAACAGGAGGGGATCTTTTGATAGCCTTAGATCTCTGTTGTGATGTGACCTCATGTTAATCTGGTAATTTAACTTGACCAGGGTAACCTAATGCCAATTTAACTAAATTGAGAGTCTCTGGAGATCTTCTCACTGGTTTACTGTAATGTATTGCATTAAATCAATATAACCTTGAAAGTTCAAAGGACCCTATTCCATTTTCCATTTTCTGACGTGCTATCTTGAATAAAGAAGTTCTTCTTTCGTTGGCCTGCTTTTCATGTGCCATCCATCCCCTCCTCAAGGGTTAAAACTAGTCACTCCATCCTCTCCCACATCTAGGTCTACGATTCAACCCCCGGGGACTGCGAATACAAGGCTTCCAAGTTCTACTCATATTGTTAATCGTGCTGCAGTTCAGAGTGATTACTCATTGAAATACGAGTTACTGCTATATAGTGCCTGAGGCTTATGCCCAAGATATGGAGTATTAATCCTGAATTCAGAAACTTCCAAAGGTGTGGAGTTAACTGCTCCTGAAGTCTGATGGAGATCCTCGGCCGTCTTCAGTGATAACTACCTTAGATTACAAAGGAGCAAAACCCATTCCCCTCCTGCTTAGCTGGGTAAATCTGTAGCATTGTTGAGGCCTGTTGAGCATAGATGGTTTTAACATTAATAAAATAGAGAAGAATAAAATAGAGAAGGGTGTGAATGCTGATTGCTTAGGTGGTGTGAAATATTTCTTACTGACAAATATCTTCTAAAACCAATTCTGCATTTCCTGTTTTTCATTGTTTGTATGAATTAAGATGTATTTTCTGCTTTTCAACTAATCCAATGTCTTTTCTGCCTAATGCTCTTAAATGTCTTATTCTAACTTCCTAAGGACAGTGGGTAATAAGGTGAGGGCATTTTAACTTTTCTGCTGTTTTTCTTATTGCAACATAATTTTTGTCTTTATTTTCACATTCCGCCTGTTGTCCAATCATTCCTTTATTTAGTAATGTGCAATCCATCAAAAACTCATTCCCAAATGTAATGTGCTTGTGAGCATTTTGCAACACAACATGTGAAAAATCTGGCTTATATTGGTGAAAATGTCTTCAGAAATTCTTTTGTACCTTCCCCTTTAGATCAGACATCCTTTTTTTTTCTCCTTTTGTTTTTTTTTCCTGAATTGGCTATCTAGAAGTGTATATTCCCCATAATGCCATTACTTCTGTACTTTACCTCACTGTGATCTTGACACACAGCTACAAGAACAGGCTTCTGACCATTAGTACTCTTCTTCCATACGGACTGGAGCTATTATGCAGAAGCACAAACTCTCTTCTGTATAATAACAGTTGGTTCTATTTTTATTACCAATACTGCCAAGGCCAGGATTTGGAAATGAACATGCTCAGTGTGGCCTCATAAATTCTAAGTATCATCGTTCAAGTTAGAAATAATAAAATAGTTATTGCATCTTAATGGACTCCTCAGGGACGTATGAAGCTACAGCATTGCTGTGAATCTGTCTCTTCATTCACTGCTATCTCAGAAATCCTAGCCAGCGTTTGTCAGTAAAACGCACAGAAAAAAAAAAACACAGGCTAATAGGAAAAAATTAATCTGAAAAAAAACAAGAAAACCCCCCCCCAAAGTGAAATACTTACATGAAACTGTTCTTGGGAGCAAGATGATCCTGCATGCCTCACGGCTTTGTGATCCCACTGATAGAACCTATAGTAAGATCCTATGTCCAGAGACTTCTGTCTGTCTTGCTGTCTGTTTTGTCTGTCAGTCTGTCTGCCCAAGTGTTCCAGTGTGTCAGAGAAGTTTTCCCATTCTTTTATGAGAACTTTGTGAGTGTAAAAAATAAAATAATGAAATCAAGCCCGTGTTTCTCTACAGCAAGAATTCTGCTAGAGCAGCAGGGAACGCTGTCTGCTAAGAAGGGAGAAGCTATTGTGGTGGTTTATATCCCTCTAGATTAGTAGGCTGTAGTGTGTACTTAAATTCTTCAATTTAAATTCTTCAGTTCTAAGGAAAGGAAGGGTTTGATCCCATAGATCATCACCTTCTTGATATAAGTTAGGGCATGCTCCTGGGGTACACAGGATGCTGATAATACGATACAGTATTTTTCTGCTGGTGCTTTGTCCCTGTTTTATTACATGCCAACATTTCAGGCCAACCACTGCTCGTAACAATGAGCCTTAAGCTTGCAAAATACTTACATTCTTTAGCTGCGAGTCTAATTAAAAAAACCCAAATTCCAGTGTTGTTGGAGTCTTTGTTTGCTTGCTGCAGGCCTAGCCGTCTGAATGAGGCCTCATAACGTGGCTGAGTTCTGATTTGGTTTGTTGACCTGCAGTGCCAACTGAGAAGGGCACATAACCAAAGTATGTGTCCATACCTAAATGCTCACAAATAGCACAAAGTGATAAAAGCAGTTGTGGGAGTAAGTGAAATATATGTCTCTTGTAGGTATAATATGTACTTTCGACAGGGTATTAAAGTGGATTGTAATTGTGAGTTGTGCAATGTCATCCACTGCAGTTAAAACCAACATTCTAGAAAGCCTCTTAATGAACGATCACTATCCTCCAGTTTTGGGCACCTCAACACAAGAGAGATCTGGAGGTGCTGGAGTAAGGGCAGAGGAGGTCATTAAAGCTGGCGAAGGGCCTGGAGAATAAATGTTATAGAGAGCAATTGAAGGAGCTGGGACTGTTTAGTTTGAGGAAGAGGAGGCTGAGGGGAGACCTCATCACTCTCTACAACTGCTTGAAAGGAGAGAGGTTGGTGCTGGTCTCTTCTCACAGGCAATTAGCCATAGAGGGAATGGCTTCAAGCTGCACCAGGGTAGGTTTAGACTGGACATTAGGAAAAAATTCTTCCCAGAAAGAATGGTCAGACACTGGACTAGGCTGCCCAGGGAGGTGGTTGAGTCCCCATCCCTGGATGTGTTTCAAAGTCATTTAGATGTATTGTTGGGGGATATGGTGTAGGGGAGAACATTGTAGAGTGGGGGTTGATGGACTTGATGATCCCAAAGGTCTTGTCCAACCTGAATGATTTGATGACCATTTAATGCTAAACTTTTCTTTACATTTGGTTTTCTTTGGCTCTATTTAGACCCACATTTGCTGCAAGTTCTTTGTGAATGTTGTTTGCTTAATCCTCATGGTCTTTTGTTTCTTTCTTCACTCCAACAGACATCTCAGCCAAGCCCTGGTGGTCAGTCTACATGCAGCAGCGAACAGTCCCCCATCAGCAACTATTCCAACAATGGGATCGAGCTTACTCTGACTAGTGGTGGTAGTGTAGGAGACCTCAGTGTCATCGATGAAACCCCAGTCATGGACTCTACCATTTCCACAGCCACCACAGCACTTGGCTTACAGGCCAGGAGGAATATGACAGGGACCAAATGGATGGAGCATGTGAAATTAGAAAGGTTGAAACAAGTTAATGGAATGCTTCCAAAACTGAACCCCGTTCCACCTTCCAAAGCCCCAACCTTGCCGCCTCTCATAGGAAACGGTGAGATACACGTGGCAGGAGTGGTAACACTTTTTCTCCTTCAATTCTTTGCTTGCTTGCTCAGTCTGGCAACTCTTGCAAAAGATTAGTGCAGCCTATGAAACTCAGCAGCTGTGAGAATGGTTCATAAGTTGGTCATTTTCTGTTGATCCCCTCCTTACAAGTCCTACTACCCATCCCAAGAGAAGTCTAGATCATTCCATGTTTTACAGAACCAGTGGGGGAGCCACGCATCACATTTTCAATATTCCATATAGGTAAAGTTTGGACCCAGGGTCATCATAATCCTCTCTTGTTTCGAGTCATGATAGATGAAATTAATACCTGCCAGTTTATTGTACAGAAGCCTTTCAGATGAGGCTTTAGCAAGGCGCTCTTTGCACAGGTGTGTGGGGCTGCCCTTGAAATAAGCTGTGTCCACATATAGAAGTAATCATCCGTACAGGTACTGCTTGCCACAAAGGACAGATATCCATGGATAGGAGCAAGGTGAGGTTGAATTCTGAAGAGCCATAGTTGTTTTCATACAAGGAGCTGCTCGTGGCCAAAATGTCTCCGTCCCTGCTGCCTCGAGGTTGCCTACAGCGTGCCTGTAGGATTCTGCACTCCAGCCAGCAGTGACAGCCCAGGTTTTCTGAAACTCATTCAATCAAAAGAAACTATATGAAATTAAGAAATACATTCTGTTTACTTAAAAACAAACCAAAACAAGGAAACCAGCAAAGATGTTTTGCAGTTGTTCTGAGTTATTTCAAGAATATTTCAAGAAGTCTTGGAAATGACCTTGAATAGCCTCCAATTTGTATATTTTGCTATTCCATGCGAATGGCTTTTTAATTATATTTTGCCTATAAAAAGCTCCCTTACGAATGTGTTCTTCTGGCACATCAGTCAGCATAGCTGCACTGCAGGCTGGAGCACTACAACATCTGATGACAGTTTGTGGCTATGGCCTATAAATTTTATGCTGGGATTCACACTGAAATGTTACCCTTGAGTCTCTGAATTAGCTTTTAACCTAAGGATGCAGTTTTTATCCCTACTTCTTTCTTGAAAGAGCACTGCTATGATTTGCTCTGGCATTGCGGGCTCTTCCTCCATACTCCCTGACCTCTCCACTGGGTGTTTTCTGTACTGCCTTCTTGGTGATGCCTGTTTGTTTAACTGTGGATTTTACCTCCAGGTACCCAGTCGAACAGCAGCTGCAGTGTAGGAGGGTCCATGACTATTCTGCCAAACAGGAACGAACTTTCAAGTACGGACATCACTGTGTTGAACATGCTGAACAGGAGGGACAGCAATACGAGCACCATCAGTTCAGCCTACCTGAGCAGCCGCAGGTCTTCTGGAATCTCACCTTGCTTCTCCAGCCGGAGGTCCAGCAATGCCTCCCAGGCGGAGGGAAGGCCGCAGAATGTGAGTGTTGCAGACTCCTATGACCCCATCTCAACGGATGCCTCCCGGCGCTCCAGTGAAGCGAGCCAGTGTGATGACCTGCCAAGTCTTCTCAGCCTCACCCCGGCCCAGCAATACAGGCTGAAAGCTAAATATGCAGCAGCTACTGGTGGACCCCCACCAACTCCACTGCCTAACATGGAGAGGATGAGCCTCAAAACAAGGATGGCACTCTTGGGTGACTGCAGGGAGTCCGGAGTATCTCCACTGCCTCCAGTGAATGTCCCTCGAAGATGTAGTGACAGTGGGGCAAATGGTTACAGCAGGAGGCATTTTCTGTCTCACGATGCTCTAGGAAATGGGACGAGGAGAGCCAGTGATCCAGTAAGAATGGCCTCTGACAACCTCTCTGTCCCTAGAGTCCAGCGTTTCAACAGTCTTAATGGCTTCAACCCTCCTGCTTTGCCTCCATCCATGGAAAAGCACAACCTTGTTCTTCAGAACTATACCCGTTCTGAGGGTGGCGTCTTCCATGGCTTCAGCTCCCCCTGTCCTCCAAGCATCAGTGAGAACGTCGCCCTGGAGGCTGCTACGATGGAAGCAGGTGGCAGTCTGAATGATGAGGATCTCCTGCCAGATGACGTGGTTCAGTATCTAAATTCCCAGAACCACGGTACGTACGACCACTTGTTGAACAATGTCCTAGATGGCAACAAGATGCATCATGGCTCAGCATTAGGAAACAACAGCCCCGGCAGCTTTGACCAAGCCCCTCCACCAAGCAGTCAGCAGGCAGGTTCCGAGGCAAACAAGAGCGACTTGCCCATTCAGTGGAACGAAGTCAGCTCAGGAAGTTCTGACTTGTCTCCTTCGAAACTGAAAGGCAGTCAGCGCTCCGTGGTGCAGCAGGCTCGGGCCTTCGGACTGTATAACAATATGCTGGTTCAGCAGCAGAACCTGGAGAGAAGCAACGTGGCCCAGCAGAACAGCTACCAGAACCTGGTGGAGAATGGTGGTTCCTACGGTTTACAGCAGAACACAGCTCTTGGCAGCGGAGCTGGTAATTCTTTCAGCGTGCAGCCCAATAAGCCTTACAGTGAAAGCATCAGCAGGCAAGCAATGACGTCTGGAGCTGTGGATAACTCCTGTGGTGTGGCAGTTCAAGGGCAGAAGCTGAGAAGTAGCAACGTGCCAGTGAGTGGGAACCAGCAAAATTTTGGCCATCCCATGGCATCCAGTGATCAAGCCACCTCTATGGCAAATGGGATGCAGAACAGGAATGTGATGGAACAGGAATATTTGCAAAACCAAGCAGTCGCAGACAGCTTTCATTACCAGGGAGTCAACCAACCCAGTCAAATGATGCTAGGGCAAGTTAGTCCTACCTCACAAAGCAGTCTGTATCAAGGGCCACCGAGTTGTCCACCAGCTTCTCACACTGTTGGTAGCCAGCCTTCAGGTTTGTTGGTGACCAAAAGTCACCAGCTGTGCTCTAATTACAGTGGCAACAGGCGGCAAAACGTGTTGAGAAACAACCTGGCACAACAGCAAGGACACATAAGTAATGGCAACCACACATACAGGGTAAACACCATTAAGATGGAGATGCAAGGTCAATCACAGCAGTTCTGCTCTAATGTGCAGAATTACTCTGGTCAGTTATATGACCAAACCATGGGCTTTAGCCACCAAGCTATGAAAACAGGTTCTTTCTTTGGTTCAGAAGCTAACTGCCTGCTGCAGGGGACTGCCACTGCAAACTCCTCCGAGCTTCTTTCCCCAGGGGCTAACCAAGTATCAAGCACGGTTGACAGCATCGACAGCAGCAGCCTGGAGGGCGTGCAGATCGATTTCGATGCTATCATAGATGATGGGGACCATGTCAGCTTGATTTCGGGAGCCCTGAGCCCGAGCATCATTCAGAATCTCTCCCGCAATTCCTCACGCCTCACCACTCCCCGAGCGTCTCTTACATTCCCAGCTATGCCCGTAAGCACAACCAACATGGCTATTGGGGACATGAGCTCTTTGTTGACCTCACTTGCAGAAGAAAGCAAGTTTCTTGCTGTTATGCAATAGACATTAAAAACAAACAAACAAACAAAAAACCCTTAGGAGATAACAGATGAAAAAAAAAAAAAAAAAGACAGACTCATATTTTTTAGTTGTGTATGTATTTTAGCAATCTCATCTCACCTAAATGGGATGTGTTTCAAGTATATTCCTTTTATGGAATAAGGACTCTGAAAACCCTAAAGTGTTCTAGGGAGAAACTGTCTTCCATTTCAGTTTTGAATCAGTATTGCTACACTCATTCCCCCTCCTCTCACTATTCTCTCTGTCACCTTTTTGAATGTCTGTATGCTTCCATGCTTCCTTTTTCTTTTCTTTCTTTTTTTTTTTTTTTAATTGCAAGCCAGTGTAAATGTGTGAAGTGCATGTTTTTGTTTTGTTCTGGGTTGGTTGGGTTTTTTGTTTTGTTTTGTTTTGTTTTTTTTAAGAAAGGTCCAATGAAAAGACTTTGCGATTTTTGGTCACTCAAAAGAAACTAGACCTTGTAAAACTGTTGCAGCCCTTCCCCCTTAAACATAGAGGTGCAAAATCGCCAGGCACGATGTGAAGTGAGCAGACAGTGATGGAATCCACGCTGGATGCTTTGGGATGCATGGCACTGAGGTGGACAACCAGTTTAGAAACGCACTGCTGTTAGTTTCAGAGTCACGGAGCACAAGGAATTGGAGGTTCAAACAAAAAAGGAATGTAAAAGCATCAGCCCTTTGATCCCTAACAAACGTTGAAGGTTTTTACACACACACACAGAGCTGTCACTGCCTTCCGTAATGCTTGTGAGACTCTGTCATGCTTCATAGAATCACAGAATGGTCAGAGTTGGAAGGGACCTTAAAGATCATCCAGTGCCAACCCCCCTGCCCTGGGGAGGGACACCTTCCCATGCTTAATCCATTTAAGAGGAAGGAGAGGACCAGAAAGCTATTCTCAACCCAGCTCTCATCTTTTGCAATATTTGGTATTTTGTTTTTCAGCCTTTTTTTTTTTTTTAATTTTTTTAATGACTGGACAGTACAATTACAGGCATGTTTGGCAGCTTGGGTAGTCTATAATCCCTTCATTCCATACGACATTTGTGGAGAGATGATTAGGGTCTTACAGAGTATTTCACACAATGAAGTAACAAAATTGCAGAATTACATCCTGGGGACTTTTTTTTTTTAAAAAAAAAGGTGCAAAATATCGAGATGTAATTTGCTGAGCCACTGGCTCTTATGTGCAGTAATGATTCCTTTTCCAGGTGAACTATCTTGTACGTTGCTTTTAGCACATACAACTTCGTGGCTGGATCGTGTTTTAAAATAAGTAAACACTTACTGACATTACACAGTTATGGTTTCAAAAGCATCATGGTCATGGCATGCAAAGCAAGCTGAAAAGAAGTGCAAGCAACCTGATAATTCTAAATGTTTTCCAATTTATCCAGGCTTTACAAAATTAAGACATTTAAACCGCCATTAAAAATAGCAAAGAAACAAGCAGAACAGCAAGTTTGTGTTGTAACTGATCAAAACTGATCGGAGCTAAGGCACTGGGGTGGTGAAGCTACTCGCCGGTCGAGGTGAATGGCGTTTGCTCCGTAAGCTCTAGCTCTCCTGGCATGTTTTTTTTGCTCTGCTCCATGTCTGCACCCCTGAACACACCATGCTCCTGGGTAAACAGGTGGAGAATGGTGACAAGACCAAGGTTTATGTTCACCCACTCCTAGAAACTGTAAATCCAGCCCTTGAAGACTTTGGGGTGGAAGTGAGAGGACAAGAGGAAATGGGCACAAACTTGAACATAAGAAGTTGCATCTAAACATGAGGAGGAACGTCTTTCCTGTGGGGGTGTCAAAGTACTGGAAGAGGCTGCCCAGAGAGGTGTTGGGGTCTCTGTCTCTGGAGACATTCCAAACCCACCTGGACACATATTTGTACAACCTTCTCTGAGTGGACCTGCTGTATCAGAGGGGTTGGACTAGATGATCTCCAGAGGTCCCTTCCAAACCCGGATCATGCTGTGATTCTGAAAGTGGTGCAGGCATTTATGGTCATGGGTTTGATGTCTGTAAGGAACTTGTGTTAGAGTAGGTGCACAGTGAGAAGGGGGGATGTGGTCCAGATAAACTTTAGCCCAGTCAAAATTAGGAGTAGCACCAGAAGGTAATTTCTATAGGCCAGAAGGCCAATAGTACTCTTTTTGTTTTTTGACTGAAAAATGTGAAATACCAGCTGATTTGGGGCATGGCATTTGAGGAATGTGTAGGAATATAAGTTCAGTGAAGCTGTTGGCTAACACTGATCTATTAACAGCTGTTAGAGGAAGAAGCTGTAAATCAGTAGGAAAACATCATAGGAATCCAGTCCTTGGGTTGTCGTTGGGCTTATAACAGCATGTACCAAGTGATACAGCTGTGAGCTGGAATGTCAGAAATCAAGACAACTGTAAATATCCTACAACTTTTATCACCACCCAGCTCCTGGCTTTCTCCATATCTTTGGCAAGCACTTCTTCCTTCCTCTGTCTTGTGTGTGCATATTCCCCCGTCCTGCTCTTTGCCTTTTGCAGGTTGCCCTCCTGATGTCCCCGCTCCTGCCCGGGGCACCCTCCCCTGGGCTGCTCAGGAAATGGGGCACAGCTCGCTGTGGCAGATGGTTGGTTTGCTCCTGTTCTCGTGCCCTCGTTGCCCAGAGGCAGCCCCAGAGAGACCCCCTACGGGTAGGCAGCCCTTGCCCCTGCCCTGCTGCCACAATGAGGAGGGGGATGCCTCCAGCTGGGCAGGTCACTGGGGGAGGAGGGATGCTTCGGTGGCCACGCTGAAGATTGCAACACCGTGATACAGCTCACACCCCCTGTGGAGAAACAGCAGCATACGCATGAGGAAAGGCTGTTGCTGGATGGGTTTCAGATGGTTCTCGGTAACCAATAACTGGCTGTCGTGTTAAGCCATCAATTACGTGTTTATAAACAATTTCAACAGGGAGACTTATGACCAGCTTGGGAGTAGGCTTGGGAGAGAAGCCTTTTATTGTTATAGAGCCAATAAATTAAAAAAAAAAAAAAAAAAACCAAAACAAAACACAAAACCCCCAAACCTATTTTTTTAAACTCAATTTTCCAGTTCATAATTGTATTTGCTGGTCAAATTGAAGCTGGGAAGCTATTAACAGATGTGATCCATCAGAGCTTAGAAGCAGCCATTCATATTGCTCAAGGCTAAAAGGGACTGTTTGAGTAGCTAATTTGCCTTCCTGGATTTGACAAACCTTCGTCACTCACTTACCCCTGTCCTGGGCCAGCAATGTGTCTTAGCTGAAACCACATGCTCCAGAAAGTCATCCTGGTTTGATTTGGCAAAGTTAAAGAACCAGAGACTTCACCGTGTCCCCAGGGAGTTGGTGCAAGTGGTTTTACCATTTTCACCCTTAAGCCTATGTGCCACTTAGGTTCATGTGTCACTTTTCAGCTTTTGTAGTTTATGCTAAAGAGCCTTTTTTGGTACCTGTGAGGGTCCCAAGGGCTATCTTGGGGTTTGGGTTTGCTTTGAGAAGGTAGACTGGGCTCTCCAAGCATGGCACTGTTAGGCTGGACACCAGTTTTCCCTTGTCAGCCTTTTCCTCAATGCATGGCAGCCCTCGGAAAGTGCCCCCAGCGTTGCTCACAGGTTTACTTGGCGCCCCTCTACTCCTCTTCTTCCAGTTGCACAGCCAAAGCTTGCTTTTGTGTGTCTGGCGCGTCAGTTGGTGTTGCCATAGCTGTTGGAAACCCACCGTTCCCCCTAGAGCACTAGAAAATGCAGAAAATATTGTGAATTTCCAATTTTTATACCAATGCGGCCCGAGTCTAAATCACTTTCTCTCCTGATGGCCCTGTGGGGATCTTCCAGATTCGTTACTGTTGGCCTTGGGCTCACCAGCCTTGGTGAGCCTACGCGAAGCACGCAGATGTCTCCAGTTGAAGATTGGAAGTAGGAGTCTCCCTTGGGAGTTCATCCATCAGATTTCGCCCAGGTAGAGAAAAGAGGGGCTTGCAGAGAAGTACAGTGGGCTTCCAGAGGGGCTTTGCGGGTGAGCACGACAGCCCCCTGTGCATCCCCATGGCAGATGAGGATTTTCTCACCTTGGGGAGCGGCCCCAAGTGTTCAGATGCTGGCTGGCTAGCTGGCTTCCAGTCATCTTTTCCCCCACCCACGCCCCTTATGCAACAGCTCGTCCTTCCCAGCGGCCGTGTTTATATTTTCACAATGTATGTGCCTTATTTTGTGTTGAGCCTGTAAAAGAGAAGGGACCAAGATGTGTCGCCAAATTTTCCTGGTGAGGCTGTACTTACCATTCAGCTGATAGCACATACCACTGTTAATAGTGTCCGAAACGTCTTGTAAACCTCTGGTATTCATGTGTTATTGTCCTTGGATTGGTGGAATGTCTCCTATGGAACAGTTACTGTTGTCAGTCCTGCAGATGTGTAAGATTAAAATGTGTGCTTTTTTTTTTTTTAAGTTTTTTTTTTTTTTATAAAAGCTTGTAATCCTTTTTTTTAAAAAAAAAAAAGAAAATATGTAAATACATTTACGTACAGTAGGAATAGTGTTCGGCTGTAACGGGCCTTAGTGGTCTTCATTTGATAAGCCTGCAGTTATGATCCGATGTTTCTCAAGCCTTAGGTTGATCTGAAGGGTCTGTAGCACTGTGTACATATAAACTGTACTTCTGCTTTCAGAACCACTTAGCTCTTTTGTAACAAAGAAAAAAGAAAAAAAAATGTTTCTTACAAGGTCAATAAAAACACAAAAGCCTTTGTACTTAAGTTCTCAGCTCTCAGCTTTTAAAATATCTCCTTGGGGGAGGGAGTTAGTTACTTTTTCTCACTGGGCTGGAGAGCCTGGTTGCAATGAATGCACATATCACTTCCACTCCTGGTTGCTGGTGTTTCTGCTCCTGCTTCCCAGCCTCTTGCTTCACTTCATTCACATTTTAAAAACTGATGGGGAAGCAGTGCTCACCTCTCTCTAAAAACTGGCCAAGGGGTGTCAGTTAATTAATTAGTATTAATACTTCATTAAAGTAGTGTGGTTCATTCTAAACTCATGTATCTCCTTCTCTTCCTCCCCTTTCTTTCTGGGTGGGGAGGAAGGACCATCTGTCAATCTGGTTTTGGTAGATTTGGCTGAAACCATGACACAGGTGGAGAAATAAATAAAAATGGCAGTGTCGCAGAGATAAAATATTTGAAAGGAGGAGGGAGGTGGACCTGGTTAACTCTGCAGGAGCCAAGCTGGGTCAGGCTCCTGGCTTTTGCATGGGGGCCATGTTTTCATACTTCAGTCACCGAGGGTCTCTTGCAAAGGCTCGACCACCAACAAGGAAGTACATGAAGGAGGAAGAGGAGCTCCTCTGGCTCGGTTACTCTGTAGGTGTCCACCCTTGTGGGTTATTGCATGATCTGCAGAAGAAGAACTAGATGCGGTCTTCTTTAAAGCTGGCCACATTTAGCATTGAGTGCTCCTGTTGACTGCAGCACTCGGGAGCGGTTGATTGTGGCAAATAATAGAGAAGCAGTTGTAGTTCTAAGGTGACTGAGCTGTTCTTGTTTCAAGATCTTTTGTTTTCATTGCTGGTATGTTGGCAAGACCCAGACTGCTCTGTTGAGCTGCTTTTGCTCAGCTTCTGCACTAGTCCTTCCTTGACCAAAGTAGGTGAGACTTTCCTGACACCGAGAGAGGTCACCTTGCATTGTTGGTTGCTCATTTTCTTTTTCATTTGTTTGTTATGTGGTGGATTATATTTTTTTTCCTTTGTTTACTCTGCAGCCATCATTAAGCTTTTGTCATTTAGCTGAAGATTTGAGAAGGACGAAGGGTGGAAGGGAGAGGTATAGCATGCCCAGCTGAGAAGCCAGTGAGGCAGGAAAAGTAGCCTGGGACCAGTCTGGTAGGGGTGAAGGTTCCCCTGCAGGGGAACCAGAGGCTTGATGGTGGCCATGGTGCCTTATGTTCTGCGACCCCAAATCCTCCTGGAGTCTGCCAGTCCTCCAGCATCAGCTCACTTTTGGGGGTAGACAGTGGCTTCCCCTCAGCTTCCTTCACCAACAGGAGGCCAGCAGCAGGGATGGGACTAGCCTTCGACAAAGACATGATGGAGCAGTGGAGGAAAAGAGCAGGGGTCTGTGGGGATGAGGGAATCAGTAGCAGGACCCATGCTGACAGCAGAGAACATCCGTCAGGGACTTAGTGGTGAATGTGGCATTTCTGAGCCTTACCAGCCACCTGTGGGTGGGAGAAGTGGGAGAAGGATTCCCACTTCTTAAATGCTAAGGCAGTTGACGTTCACACGTGTACAGAGCATCATGCTAACCAGATGTCCAGCACAGTTGCGTACCTGCAACAAGGGGCCCCATGCACCTGGACTGCCAGCCCCTCTCTGTGCTCCTTGCACCATCCTGCCACACCATGACCTTTAACCATCTCCATGCATGCTGAATTTTTGAGTTGCATCTCCTCCACCAGCTAGATCTACCTCAGAATGAAGGTGAAGAGGGCAGGAGATGCCGTAGGAACCCCTGCCCTGTTCATCCCCGTGTGGTTTGAGATTGGGCGGAGGGGCCATGGCACTTGCCAAGGTGAGAACTGGGCTGGGGCTACAGGGCATGGTTGTGGTCCTCCAGCATGTCTTGAGATGGTGCCAATGAAGAGCTGCACTCATGAAGCTACAGCTGGGGGGTGGGGGGGGAGGAGGGGACGACAGGAGGACCTGCTGCCAAGTTCTCAGGAAAACAAAAAATAGCAGGGCAGTCATGGTTTGTACCGTCCAAAATTAGCAGGTGCTGTTGACCTTTAGTCTGTGCTTTAGTGCCAAGGCTGTAAATGAATTAATGGCATTCATTAAATTGGTTTCTTACTTCAGAAGGGCATGTACCCAAGAGAACTGCAGTTGGCAAAGCCTGAAAAAAAATAAGACACAGGACCGATAAGCAAGGCAGGAAAAAAAACCCCACACCCCATCCTAAATGGGTGATATGACATGACTACACCTCAACACCAACCACCAGGGCAACACAAAAGTCACCAATAGCGCAGAGGCCGGAGCTGCTGGGGTTGGGGATGAAGCGAGGAGCCATGGGGGAAGAGCAGGCAGTGTGAGTCCACGGTGTTAACAGAGTTACATGGCTGGCTGGGTGTAAGCCACGGCACTGCAAGACAGCCCCACGTCATTTATATATTTTTTCCCCCCAATTTTTGTGGGTTCGACTGTGCAAGCTTCATACTGTTTTTTCAAAGAGAGGGTAATGGGAAGGAGACGGCTTGTTCTCTGCAGGCTCAGACAAAAGCTATTTGCATTAGGAACATGGCTTTGTTACATGATTAGTGCAATGGGAGCCCCTAGGCACCACTTCCCAGTACAAACAACTAATATTAACAAATCATGCTAAAATTGTCTGCTATTTAATAACCTGAACCTCTTTCCACCCCAAGAAGCACATAACTGCTTTGTGTTCCCACCATCTCAGCCCATCTTCCCTTGCTGGCTTCAGACTGGCTTCGTGCATTTCCCTGGGCAAAAAAATGAGCAGGTTTGGGCAGGGAAGAAGGAAGACCCAACACTGGTGTTTAACGTGAATCCCTGCACCCTGTGTCTGCCACTACCCTTGCGAGGTAGAGCCCTACATCTGATGTGCGGCTGCCCACAACTGCCGCATTGCACATCCTTGATCCCTTGCCCTTCACCCATGCGTGGGGGGTGGAGTGATCTATCTCATGCCATGGTCATGGTCATGGATGGACCACTTGGTGGATAAGGAACTGGCTGGATCGCTGCACTCAAAGGATTATAGTCAACAGCTCAATGTCCAAGTGGTGGCCAGTGATGAGTGGTGGTCCTTAGGGGTTGGTACTGGGACCAGTGCTGCTTAACATCCCTGTTGGAGACATGGACATTGGGATAGAGTGCACCCTCAGCAAATTTGCTGACAACACCAATGTCGACACACTGGAGGGAAAGGATGTCATCTAGAGGGACCTGGACAGCCTGGAGAGGTGGGCTGATGCAAACCGTGTGAAGTTCAACCAAGCCAAGTGCAGGGTCCTGCACCTGGGACCACCAAGTGGAGGGCCACCATGATGATCAGAGGGATGGAGTACCTCTGCTGTGAGGACAGGCTGAGAGAGCTGGGGCTGTTCAGCCTGGAGAAGAGAAGGCTCCGGGGAGACCTTAGAGCAGCCTTCCAGGATCTGAAGAGAGCTCCAGGAGAGCTGGAGAGGGACTCTTTGTTGGGAAGTGGAGTGATAGGATGAGGGGTAATGGTTTTAAGTTGGAAGAGGGGAGATTTCGATTAGATATTAGGAATAAATTCTTTGCTGTGAGGGTGGTGAGACACTGTAACAGGCTGCCCAGAGAAGCTGTGGCTGCCCCATCCCTGGACGAGTTCAAGGGGCTGGATGGGGCTTGGAGCAACCTGGTCTGGTGGAAGGTGTCCCTGCCCAGGGCAGGGGGGTTGGTACTTGCTGATCTTTAAGGTCCCTTCTAAATCTAACCATTCTATGCTTCGCCAGGGAAGCAGCTGCCCTCCTTCCGCCCTGCTCTGGCTGCCTGGGACATGACAGACCAGCACGGTTACTCATGGGTGGGAGGCCTGTCTGAGTCATGCTTCCCTTCTCAGACCCTTGTGGGACGGCCCCGGCAGGAGAACGCGGGGAGCAGGCAGGCTGGACTGCATCCCTCCCCCCTGCTGGACCACATCTCCCATCTGAGCGTGGCAGCAGCACAGTCGGGCCCAGGCAGGAGCGAGGAGCAGTGGGTAGATCAGATGGCAATGAACCATAAACAGGATTGTTTCCCAGGGGCTGGCGGAGCTGCTCCAGCCTTTGCCAGCAGCACTAGGATGACTGTCAGGTCTGCGAGGCGGGCTCCAAACCACCCTGCTCTACAGAAAAACAACACTAATGTTCCCACGACCGGAGCAAGGCAGAAGAGACAAATAACTTGGGCAGCAACATGAAACAGTGGCAAAAATCTGGAAGACAGCGGAGGAGAGAGAAATAAACAAAACAAACCCAACAAGAGGGCGGGAAGCTCTATAATGATGGAAAAGAGCCCCAGATGGATACAAACAGAGAACAGGCCAGAGACAGAAATAGTAGCACTAATTAGCCAAGCTGAACAACCCCGCTACTGATTTACCTGAGCATTCTCCACTGTCCTCACAGCCCAGGTGCTCCGCGTTGGAGCAGGGAGCTGCTTGGACCTGGTTGCTCAGAAGTGCTGAAGTTTCTATAGCAAACCTCGGCTGAGCAGAGAAAGGGTCATAGCTCCAGGCAGCACCTCGTGAGGGAGGACTGTGGAAAATGTGTGCCTCCTCCCTCCTGAGCATTGGTGGGTAGGGTGGCAACGTGGTCCTGTCCCCAGGACTGCCGAAAAGCTGGGTCCCCATAGGGCAGCTGGGGAGCCGAGGGCACAGCGAGGAGCACATGTCCTGCAGAGAGTGGCAGCCCAACCAGATGCCATCCCTGCAAGTTAAAGTTGCTCGAAAGGGATGGGGGGCCTGTGCAGGAGGTTTTGTGTGGGCAGCCCTGCTCACAGCCACAGGGTTCCATGGCAGGAGGCAAGGTTTGCCTTATCTCCTTCCTGCCACCTCGGAACCATGGTTGCCAACATCTCAGCTCCATCACACCTTGGCTTTCTGGCTTTTCATTAAATCCTCTTCCAGCAATGTGATGCTCACATCCGGGGGGTCTCAGCATTGACCCTGTCCCCTCTAGATACCTGTTGTTCCCCTGGGCCACAGCAATGCTTGGGCATTTGAGGCACAATTGGGAAGGAGGTCCCATGACTCTATCAGCAGCAGTTCAGTGCTGCCATGCTGTGGGAGTCCCGGCTCACTGTGAGGTGCTGTCTTGACTGAAGAACCAGGCTGTTCACCAGCTCCTCGCTGGCCTGGGCATCCCGATCCTGTGATTGCTGTCCCTGAGTAAAGGGACAGCCTCTATAACCATCTGAAAGAAGGGTGTAGAGAGGTGGGTGTTGGCCTTGTCTCCCAAGGGAATAATGACAGGACCAGAGGAAATGGTCTGAAGTTGTGGCAGGGGAGGTTCAGATTAGACATTAGGAAGAATTCCTTGACTGAGGGTAGTCAGGCACTGAAACAGTCTGGAGATTGGGGAGTCAACATCCCTGGAGGTATCTATGAAAGGTGTAGATGTGGGACTTCAGGGCATGCTTTAGTGGCCAAGATTGTTGGGTTGGGTGATTTGTTTTGTGGGGTTTGGTTTTTTTTGTGGTGGGTCAGGGTGGTTTTTTTGGTGTGTGTGTATGATTTGACTTGATGGTCTCAAAGGTCCCTTCCAAGCATGAAAATCTGTGATTCTGTAACTGTAATTCAGGATTCTGACATGCCTGTCACCCAGCCCTGGTCCGCCCCCAGAAGTAACCTGGCCAGGTTTCATCTGCACATTCCCAGGATTGACACCTCTCTGCCTCTACCACCACTCTCCCGCCTTCCTTTTCAGGTGGCCAAACACCAGCCAGGGCAAAGCCCACAGGAAGATGGGAGGTGGGGGTACTGGAGTCTGGCCAGAAGGGTGCAAGTGTAATTTTGCCCTGCCATCATCTGTTCTCTGGGCTAGCGAATGAGGCATCTTCAGCAAAGCCTCCTGCGGCCTCACAGCAGCAGAGACAGCAGCAGCTCTGCCACCAAGAGGAAGTGGAGCAACTTCTCTGAACAGCATTGGGAATGGCAAGTAAGGAAAACCACAACTTTGCCCTGGAAGGGCCAGTGGTGGTAGTTAGGCTATGTGCAATTATCTGAGCTGGTGGCTAGCCTGCAGAGGAGGTAATTAATGGTGGCTGGTGTTATGGATGGTAGCAAGAGGAGAAGCCTGCGTTCCACTGGCTCCCAAACCAGATGGGCTTGGACACTTATCGGAAAAGGCCCATTTACAGCCCGGCCAAGAGCCTATGGTGAGAAAGGCTCAGAGAAACCCTCTGCCCAGAGCCCACTGTAGCCCCAGCTGCTGCCCCTTCCAACTGAGTGGGAAGCTCCAGGGTTGGGAGGGGGGTGTCTCACGAAGCCCTGATGCTGTAAAAGGGGGGAAGGTAGGAACAGAACAGCTGCAACCCTATTCATGCACTGCTAACCCATGATAAACATCACCAGAGGGGAAAAAAACAACTACTGGGAATGCAAGCTCACAAGACAATCTGATGGATTTGCTTAAAAGCCTGCAGCATGACAAAATAAGTCTGAATGAAATACTAAGGAACACACTGAGTTTAGCAGAACTGAAGCGTAAGGGCCTGGCAGGGAGAAGGAGATCCCTTGGCTTACAGCTGGGGGCAGGGGAAGACCTCTGTGCTCTGCACTGCTGAGGCCACAACTGGAATCCTGCCTCCAGTTCTGGGCTCCCCAGTTCAGGAGAGACAGGGAACTACTGGACAGGGTCCACCGCAGGGTAACAAAGATGCTGGAGGGACTGTAGCATCTCCCTGATGAGGAAAGGTGGAACAAGCTGGGACTTTTTTGCCTGGAAAAAAGAAGGCTGAAGCTAGACCTTATGAATGCTCACAAATATCTGAAGGGTGGGCTGAGGAGGATGGAGCAGGATTCTTCTCAGTGGGTTACAGTGACAGGACTAGGGGCAATAGGTGCAGGCTGGACCATAGGAAGTTCCATCAGAATATGAGGAAAACTTCTTTGTGGTGAGGGTGGCAGAGCCCTGGAAGATGCTGTCCAGGGAGGGTGTGGAGTCCCCTTCTCTGGAGACCTTCAAGCCCCGCCTGGATGCAGCCCTGAGTGCTGTGCTCTGGGCAACTCTGCTTCAGCAGGGGAGTGGGATTGGAGGATCTTGAGATGTCCTCTCCAACTCTTGACGATTCCCTGAAGAAGGATGGGTGAAATGAGATCTGGCCACCACCCCCTCCCGGCCCTTCTCATATAGGTTCAGAGCTCAGGGCTGCTGTGCCCCGGGCACCAAGGTGCGACACAAGCCGACTCCGAGCAGGGCAACAGGGCTGTGCAGCTGTGTGGTCAGAACTGACACGTTACCTGGAGTGCGCTGAGTGCAGATCAGGAGAAAGGAGGGAGGAGCTGGAAACCCATTTGCTTTTCTGGATGGGAAAACACTGGCTCCCTTTGATTCCTGTTATGACTCACTTAGGACTGGAACTGCAAAAAAAAACCAAAAAAACCAAACACAAACAACCCAACCAGCCCAGTAAGTGTAAGTATCACAACTTGTAGGAGCCGCAGCTGCTAAAATTTTCCCTCACTCTCCTCACTAGTAATTCCGCCCATGTTACTCATCACTTACCCTGTTGCAAATGAGAGAAAGGTCAGCCTCTGTGTCGTGATTCAAATGCATCAACAATAAAGTTCAATCACCAGAGCTGTGCTATGATTTTAGCTTCACCCTGCACTTTTCCTACCGAAATTAAAATAACCCACTTTATCACCTTTTCACGGGACATGAAATATGATTTTTATATGCCTTGCAAAGTCACACCAAGGGGCATTGTAGAGAGCAGTGGAGTAGACACCACTTCTCAAAAGCCCAACAAAGGAGCCTTTATTTAATAATGAACTATTACAGAGCAGTACAAAGATTTGCTTTGTTCAGTGACTAGAAATTGTTTGCAGATTTTTCTAGCCACAGGGAGTTGACGGTTCACTTAGGAAATCAACTCTTAAAGTGAGAGTGCGTTCATGCCTGCTTGGCTCTCGGAGCGGCACGGGGCCCAGTCCAGCTCTCTTTTTCCAGGGATTGAAAGAGTGAAACGTATCTGGATATATTTCTCAGTGAAGGAGGCAGATGCAGAGTTTAATTTTTAGCCTCCTTATAGCCTTGGGGAAAGCTTCAAGTTCTTGGGCCAAACTACTGAAGGCAAGGGACAAGAGGCTGCCCCTTGGAGCCAGCTCACACGGGCTGGTCACGTCAGAGTGTGGCAAGCAGCTCGGGGGCCAGGGACAACTGAGCTGACTCTCAGAGGGGTTGACTTTCATCTCTCAGCAGACCAAACCTGGCATATCCTGGTGCAGAGGGTAGGCAGAAAGAACGGTGCACAGCAACTGGTGTGACAGGCTGCAGTGAGCTAGCAGCAGGCGTCCCTGGGGGTCTCACCCTATTCACTTGCACCTCCAGCTAAGGAGGTGATTATCTGGGAGCGCTCCTTTAGATCATATAGGGCAGGTCCGATGGTGCCACTTCGCTGGAAAAAACAAATCCCACATCCTGGGGTGTTAATGAGCAAAGATATAATTTTCCCACAGAGGGATCGTGGTCAGAGGGAGAGAACAAGACCTGGCATTCCCCCAGGGCTGTAGCTCAAGACCTGTGACCAGCAGCAACCCTACCCTGCAATTACCAGGGTATTTTCTCATTTTGCACCTTTAACCATTTTGTTCTTCCCAGATAATCTCTTGTGGCAGGGTGAAGGAGCAGGAGAGTGCTTGTCCCTTTAACTACAAGGGAGGGCACTTAATGAACATACCTCTCCTTACCTTCCAGCAGGCTTTCCCAGAAATATCAAAGCACAGAGCAAGGAGCTGCCTTGATAGGAAATCCTTTGGCAGGCTTACAGGCACCAGAACCCCAGATCTGCCTAGCAAGAAAATGAAAGGGGATCGCTGAAAAGTCTCGGGACAAAATAGTCCATCAACATGCTGCTGAAGCTGAGGAACCTAACTCCTATGTTCAGGAGAGGTCCTGAATTCCCATATCAGCTTCTGAGGGCTTCCAGTCATTAGGTCTTTCCAAAGTGCATCAAGTACACATGCAAACACAAATATTATATTCATGCATGGGGGGTGGGGTGGGTTTTTTGTCAGGTTTTAAGCAAATTAAATCACTTTTTCTTCTGGGAGGGAAACTGTAGGCCCCTACAGCACCAGCTGCTCTCTGTCAGTCAACCACTTATGGCAGGGCATTGGAAATCTGGCACTTGGTCCTTACTTTAGCTTCAGGTTAGCACAGAGACGAACCAGTTGCTGAACCCTTGTATCTCCTCTGCAGCCTCCTTCCCACTGCTGGGCTCTGCTGTGTCACCTCTGGTGAATGCAAACACAGTGTCAGTAAATGGGCTTGCCGTACACTGGGAACCAGCCTCAAAAAACTTGCCAAACGTATTACCCCATGACATCACTTGCGCTTTAGTTCGACTCTCAGTGGTGAAAAAGGAAAAGAAAAAAGTGGGGGGAGGATTTTGACTTGGAGCATCTCCCTCTAACAGTTTATTTACATTGTGCTCATGCTTTGGGCTTGGTCTTATGGGTTACAGTCATGGGTGCACATAAGGTCTTGAGAGTCCTCAGCAGTAATCCCTCGACAGAGGAGCTGGCTCATGGCCTGGTCAACACATTTTTGCTTCATTACTTTTCTCATCAGATAACAATATGAAGTAACTTTGCTGGTGCTCCTGGCAACTGCTACTCTGCCTTTCCCCATGCATCGCAGACATGCATGTGGCACGGGAAACGCTCCTCTGTTTCAACACACAGCTCAGCACCATGCCGAGGGCATGGGCAGAGTCCTGAGCCATCAGGAGTGACAGCACATGGTGCAGACAGCCGAAGCCCCACTGGAAGGCTCCCACGCGTCCATGGCACTCAGAAGTGCCCTGGACTTACAGCTATTGAGGTGCTAATAGCCTTTGGGGTGTCCTCACCACAGTGTGCCTGGGTGTGAGAGCTCTCAGTAGCACTCCAGTGCTCCGCTGGGACATGAAGATGGGCTCGCTGTATTGAAATCTGGATAGGAGAGGTGGGGTTGGGAGAAGGTAGTGCAGCAAGTTGCAATGCTGTGAGGAAGGCCGTAACACCAGCCCACAAACAGAAAAGCAGAAGTTCCTGCTCTGGTTGAAAACAGACATAGTCTTGGCACTGGGGTGACAACCCTAAGTGACTTCTACAGGCTTGTTTTTTAGGCCATTTTGTCTCTAGCACTGCACTGCTTGCCTGCTGTCCCATGGTGAAATAACCTCTGGCTGAGCCAGTGTACCCCACTTCACTGAAGTTATTCGACTTTTGCTTGTGATGCCCTCATCACAGCTTGACTCTTTGGACATGGACCAAATGCTTTCATTTGGACACCAGATAATGGATGGTCTTCAACTAGCTTTACAGACCTACACTTGAACTCTTTGTTGCAGCTCCTTTTAGGAAGCCAAGAAGAGAAATGGGCAAGATCCACCTGACCTGTTCTAGAAACTGACCTGGGGAGGGGATGACTCATAGCTGTGCCTGTATTTCCCCATGTTCTCTTCCATAAATGGAGCTTAGCGTGACTAGCTCAGATGGAGACATCTATGTTTAGTCAGATGAAGCCCACCCAAAGTGACTGCAGCTGCTGGAGGAACATGAGCTTTCTCATAATCGTTTCCCTTCCCCATAGTTTTGGGGCAGAGAGAATTATTTGAGCTGATGACTCCTTGAAGGATTCCTTGAAAATTTCACAAAATCTGATTGGAAGGATGTGTCTGCTTGCATCAGACCTCAACATTGTTCAGCAGGCTGTGGAGGTCCCAGGCAACCAGAAGACAGCACAACATTGGCATTAGCATGCTCTCTGATAGCTGGCAGCCTGAAAACAGAAAAAGCAAAGACAGTAACAGAAGGAGCATCCAAGGCATCTCCTCGGTTTGAACAGCTACTAAGTTGGCCACATCCCAAGAGAAACAACTTCCTCTCTCTCCCCTGGCTCCTACCCTTACCTTTGCCTTCCTCCTTTCCGTCTGCTAACTTCAGTCATTTCCCTCCTGAATAGAAACTTTTGGGAGGCTTATTTCCTTGCACCTGTTTTAGCTGTGATGTAACTGTGGTAATAACTCAACCACTGTTGGATGGAAGATTGCAGTTATTTCTTGGTTTCTTTTTTTTTTTTTTTCTGTTGTTTTTTATTATTTTATTGTGTTATGGCTATATTTAGAGATGGACCCAGACTACAGACCTGCACAAGAGGAGCACTTCCACGGTTTGGAAAGGTCTGACCCCTTCATCTTGTCTGGCCTTCCTCTTGTTAAAGCACAGATCCAAAACACAAGGTCAAAAGTTGGAAAAGTTCAAATATAAGCTGCAGTCCAAACTCCATAGGTGATGCCTGTCTGCGGTTGTGGTGGTACAAAGAAAAGTGCAAAGGCTTAAGTACTGCCACAGTGTGAAATATTCTACACTCCTTGATGGGAAAGCAAGTCATTAAGGATGTTTGGGAAATCCAGCTGCTGCCTTGCCTTCCAGAAGTAGTGAGGCAACACAGAGATAAGTTAATGACAATAATGTCCTAGGAATTCCTGAGACAATTACTCTCAGAGGAATATTGGCTAGGTGGGCTTAATCCATATCAGTGTATTTTAAGCTCTCACGTCCTTCAGTTGCAGAGAAAACCACATTTCTGGACCTTAGTTTGATATGACTAGGTATTTCCTTCAAAGCCATTTTCTGACCTCCTGGCTCTCAGGGTTGAAGATGAGCCTTCTATGACAAAGTGACAGGAGCTCCTTTACTGCACAGGCTGGTAAGCAGTGCCAATACTGAACTTGACGGCTTTGGCTAGACTAAGGAACCAAAGTCTTCTGCAAACAAAGCCTTTCCATGCCACAAGTAAAGAACAAAAAAGACCAAAGCAGGATCATACAACGTGCCCAAGTGATTGAAAGGCTGTGGTGCACGGCAGAGCAGGCTTCCCCTCAGCTCAGCAAATCCTCAGGGAGCTGGCAATCACAGGCAGGACCACAGGAATGTCCCAAGAGGAGAGAGATGTTGTGCTCACACCTTCCAAAGAACTTACTTCATCTACTTCCGGAGCTTCAAGTGATACCCTAAAACACACTGCCCATTTCATATGGGACAAGAAAAGTCTCTGGCTTGTTGTGGCCCAAAACCTTAAAGCTGAAGGCAGGGCAGTGTCAGAGCTGCAGCAATGACCAAACTGAGGGAAATGCATATTAGTCGTTTTTTTCCCACCACTATAATAGGAAGGGAGAAGAATGAGAATTGAGCGATGATAATCTCAGCCAAACTTTACATACCCATTCTGGAGAGTTTCTCTCTTACAGTGGACTCAGACATGTTTGTTAAAATGAAGCAATTTTACAATATCCTGCCTGGTCATCATGACCCACTGTTAGGAAATAAGGTCTCACGTCATTGCTGAATTAGAGTCACTCCAGTGCCCCCTTACTGCAATGCTTGTGGTCCAGTGTGACAAAGACACAGCAAGCCTTGCCTTAGCAAAGATGACTGGGATGCACTCTTTAACCCTTTATTTTATTTTCCTAGCAACCCTGTCCATGGTCCTCTATGGTGTTTCCATGATTTCACAAAGATGTGGACACCCGATGAGCCAAAACATGCTGCAGACCAGGGATGCTTCCACCAATGCTTCTGCCATTCCCACTTCCCATTATTTGCCTCTAGGTTCCCAGAGTTGGCTGAGCCCCCTTAGCCACACTGAACCCACACCTACCATGGAGGTAGTCGCCACAATGAACTCATAATACTATTTTCCAAGGGAGAGTCTCCTGTCCTGTAGGTACAGCCTGAACTCTTTGTTCCCAGATGTATTACTTTTCATTTAGATAAATTACGACATATTTTCTTTGATTGTGACCATTCAGCCAGGCAATTCTGATCCTTCTGTAACAGTAAACTATCCTTGCCATTATTTACTGGGCTGCAGGTGGAGGGACTGAAACACTAGCCCTGCACAGGCTGCCCCAATTCATCTCAAAGGATGGTTGATGTTGTAAATTAATGACAAGTATGCTGCTGTCTGGGGAAAAGATTAGTTCATATCTGACTCTTTGAGCTGAAATATTCATCTCTTCGCTGATTTGTGTAGACATTTGGGATCCCTGAAGTAGTAGCATCATCTCCTCCACAATCTCTTCCCTGCATGATAACAAATTCTTACTGCCTCCCCCTCTTCATTTCCTGTGTGTGGAAAATCACAGATAAGAGTGACGGAGAAGAAAACCAGATTTAATTCATTAGTTTGTGCTCCAAGTCATGCAATGACAGAGCCACTGAACTGACATCCACTCCTTCGTTGTCCGCCCCACCACAATTGCATCCTAACCCAGGACATATGATGTGGCCAAATGGGGAAATTGAAGCACAGGAAAGATGAAAAATCAGTCAGCTTCCATGCACACAAACTACTGTGGTGGCGTTTTCTTTGCAGTATAAAATTTCCCTGGAACTCTGTAGTCAGGTATAGATCTTTTGATACCCAGAAGAAATTAAAGGAATTTATTATTAACATGCACTTATTGGTTAAATACATCTTTTACTAGCCTGCTCTCTATATCCACAGAAGGTCCAATAGGACAACGGGATAAAAAGTTTTCCCATGCCATTGTGGGAAGGTTGGTAAACTTATCCTAGAAATGAGTGGGACTTCATCTGGGAGAGAGCTCACCTGCAGAACCACTCTGGTTCGAGAGCGCAGGCACAGCAGCTCTTTCACCCTCCTGTACTGCGTGGCCTGAATGCATTGTTGCCTGTTGGAGGTACTACATGGCTTTATGGGTCTTTTCAGATGGAACTGGTGGAATCAGTAGTTGAGTAGTTGAGTTCATTTCATGAACCTAAATTGCTCTCCAATGCCCATTTTGCTTCGTGACCCTTACCAATAGACCTCTGCAGGCAGAAATTCAGGTTCGCCTGCAGCTTTCTGAGTGTCATAGGCACAAACTCGCTTGCGCTTTTATTTCTGATTTTTTAAGTGCTTAATCTGCACTTCACAGCAGAGGTGATAAAACCAGGATGAGGGCCCTCATAAACAGTATGATGCAATGTAGAATATCTGGGCCTTTTTCTACCAAGACAGAGGGAAACGTTATTGCTATGTCAGGAGAATTACAAATTTAAGGAAAAGATGAGCAATGTTAGTATTACTGCATTTGGGAAAACGCAAATATGAAATTCTTTCCCAGTGAATATTGACAGTACCATGCTATGTAGAAATACAGGGAACTAGGCAGTGTCATCCCATGTGATTTGTACATTCTGGTTTGGGCCTCCCTGTAGTATCAGGTCAGCATCTGCCTTCTGCCACTTGCAAATCATCAGCGGCCCTTTGCCGTGCCATTTGGTGCCCAGCTTTGCCTTCCCTCTTAAATTACTGTCATACAGTGCAACCACTTTAACGCTGGAGCTCAGGCAGCACCCTCTCTGCTGAAAGGCTTCGTTTCCCATATCCTAATTGCAATACACCCCACCGTAATCGTTATGGGCCCTGTTGAGGGATTGTGTTTTCCCCACATACTGGGCTGTATGTTCTGGTTTACAGTAGTGCTGCGCCCCTGACCTCCCTCCTCATTCAGGTGACCTCTGTGAAGTGAAATTTTGATTCCTAAAAGCAATTGCAGGAAAATTACATGTGTTCTTTGGCATAACAATTTCTGCAGCACTCTGGCTTGAGCGCACAGGCACAGCAGCTCTTTCACCCTCCTCTGCTGCATGGCCTGAATGCATTGTTGACTGCTGGAGGGACTACATGGCTTTTTGGATCTTTGTCTGGATTATGGCATGGAGGGGCTGTACAAAATCAGGACAATAAACGAATCCTAAAATGACCTGCCAAAAGTCAGGTGCCGTTCCTCTTCCAGGGGTAGAATGAGCCACTGGGTCATGGAATTCGCCCTTTCGTGAGAGTACGTGAAGCAATTTTTTTCCAGGAAAATTGCTCTGCTATGACCACATCTAAACCATAGCGTTAGTAAGAAACATGCTGCCGTGTAGAATGGACTTTAGAAACAGACCACACTGCATTTCCTTGGCTACAGAGATGCATCATAAACATGGTGTGTGTGTGGCTTACCACCCAGTCTCTTATCCCTCCGTTTATTGAATCAGAGGGTGTTGTCGTCATAGCTAAGGCCACTGGGCCACACTTCTTTGTGCACGTTGCCTAAATCCCATTGATCAATGACTTCCTGCACAGTTACTGGCATGCTCTGGGAAGAGGCACATGGAATTCCCTACTCTCATTTAGCCCTCCTGTCAAAGCTAGAGAAGTCCTGGCCCAGCATCAGCTACACAAAATATATGAAATATATCAGCTGAATCTGAATGGACTAGAAACTGATGGCCAGATGGGATATTGCTGCTATTTCACTGAGAAGGTTTACTTCCGAAACCAGCTAGGATGATTCATTTGAGAGCCTAGGTGCTCAGGCAATCGCCAGGTACTATGGCAAAGTGGGCCAAAGGCAGGCTAAAGATAAATCACCGTAAATGCACAGTCCATAGGCGTAACATGACAATGGTTAAAACACCACAAGAACGATGAAAAGCACAATCCATTTTCTAGCATTTATACTGTTGCTCTCTTCTCATAGCTTCATCTTGGATACCCGCAGTAAAGTATCTTGGATACCAGAGAATTGCGTGGAGAGTGGAAGACCTATCTTGCAAAGGACTCACAGATTTTGGTATCTGTCTTCATTTCAAACAAGACTGGAAAACAAAAATGTTCACATGCTTCTAATAGGGCCCTCTTTAAAAACAAAGAAACACTGGAACTAATAACAGCTATTAATAGCTTCAGATTTATGAGAGTCAACTTGAAACATTTTAACCCAAGTGCAAAGTTT
The DNA here is from genome assembly GCA_013400375.1 of Thinocorus orbignyianus. Classification (NCBI taxonomy): domain Eukaryota; kingdom Metazoa; phylum Chordata; class Aves; order Ciconiiformes; family Thinocoridae; genus Thinocorus; species Thinocorus orbignyianus. Next base: position 1,183,701 of record VXBW01003915.1, on the reverse strand, counting down.
AGATGGTTAATGCCTTCAGAAAATCAGGTTCTTTATAATGCAAAACCGAGTCCACAAAATAAAGACAAAAAGCCCCATTACTCAGAGGGGAAAAAAAAAGCAACTCAGGCTAGAAATATAGAATTTTTAGAGCTGGCTGGTGAAACTTTCATAAAATCAGTCTCCACAAGAAACATATAGCTTCTTGTTTCCCTTTCTAGAAATTTTTAAAGTCGGGTGTTCCTATTCACACACAGCATGGTTTTCAAGGACACAACTGCAGGGGAAGGCTAATTAGTAAAAGAAAAGACCAAAAATTTAAATTAAGACTGTAAAAACCCCCAAAAGACAGAAATGTCTATGCAGTTCTAGAAATCCATGAAATACTTGTCTCTGCTATTTTAAAACAAACATATATATGCTCTTTCTTTCACTTACAAGATCATGCAGCTAAGTTACGGTCTTACTTAGCTAGAAACCTTTGTTAATAGAGAAATGCAATGCAAAATCTTATTCTCAGCTGGATTAATTTAGTCATATGTATTGTAGCAGCTTATGCATCACCGTGCTAGGAAAAAGCCTAGCCTGAAATCCTGGGTCTGTACAGCTGGATTAGTACTAATTTTTTTTTTTTTTTTTTCTAAAATGTTAAAAGCTGCTGCTCATGGAGACTTTCCTAACAGCTCAGGATCTCGATGTCCAAAGCTGCTCATTCAGAAATACACTTTAATAAACCATTTATCTGTTGGCAGCCAGCATGGAAGCTGTTCATGTTATTAAAGCTGCTCAAAAAAAGGGGCAGAAAAGTTTCAAAAAGTTTCGTCCACGATGTTTACTTTCTCGTATCATGAAGCTGTCACGACTATTTGTGACAAAGATGACCTCGGCGTGTGGAGGAATGCTGGAGCATGGGTGGGGGCTATGGGGTGTGTGTGGGCAACAATGAAAACTGCTCAAGCAACAGTGACAGAGATTTCTGGTTCTTTGAGGTTGGCACTAGAGATGGCATAAAACAGCTGGTAAGAAGCTGATGGCGTTTGTGTTGTCAACCACACATTGCCCCAGGATGGCCGGGCGAGGTGCCTCACATCTCAGACCAAGGGATTTGGGATCTTCCCAATCATGTTCTCTGGTTGACTTTAAATTAGCAACTCAAGGCCTGTAGAGAAGAATCTCAAATTTGGCATAACAAAAATGAAAAAAAAAAAAAGATGATCTGATAGCAAATTCAGTGCAGGTAAGTTGAAAACTGCCAGGGCAATATCTCTTGTGTCCTGAGCTGGGAGCGGGCGGTGGGATGGAAGAGAAGGGAGGGTGGAGAAGAAGCAAGGCACTGCAGCCTCGCTCTGTCCCTGTAGCACTGGCTGTATTAGCAAGCCATGACTGCCAAAGAAGTGTTAAGAACCTGCCAAATAGCCGCACAGTAAATGGCAAAACTACCTCTGAGTGAGAGACTTTCAGAGAGGAGTTTACCCTTGTCATCACAAAGAAGATTCACAGGCGCCTCCATTTCTGTTTGAAGGATGGAAACAGACTCTACTAAATCTTTCTCCATCTAGCAGAAAAAGCTATCACAACAGTTCAGGGAGGAGGCACCAAGGGTTATAATAAATTATACAGAGAGGTCGTGGATGGCTCTGTTTAGTGGTGTTTTAATTGGCTTGAGGAAGGAGACATTTCACACCACCAACAGTGGTCAGTTGAGTCACTCGGCCAGGATCTCCAGCCTCTCCTTGCTCCAAGCAGAAAGACAAAAGCTCCAGCAGGGGATGATTCAGTGTAAGTAAATTAAGACTCTGCTTTGAAATGCACTCTGGAGGGGCCCATCTCCTTCTCCCTCCCTTCCGTGATCACAAGGGGATCCTAGGGATACCAGGGATGTGCCAGGTAAAGAACTGTGTAGCACGAATGTCCTATGTGCCCTCTATGGAAAAAGTCAGCTCAACAAAGTGTATTTTAGTGTCAGATCCAAGACCCAAACATGTCACAAAAAAGCAGAGGCTTGAATATATTTATAAAGTAATTTTTCAGTATTACAGACAGGCAACTGACTTCCCCAGTTTGCTGCCAGCTCACAAATGGCTCATATCACAGAAAAAATGAAAATAATAGAATACATCATAGAATGTATTTGTGCCTGGGATTGCCCTGATGCAGGTTCAGGACTTTGCATCCAGACTGGTTGAACTCCATGATCTTTTCACAGGTCTGCCTCTCAATCCTGTTCAAGTCTATCCGGATGGCTCCCTTCCCTCCAGTATGTCATGTTGACCGCTCTACAGAGCTTCGTGTTGTCGACAAACGTGCTGAGGGTTCATTCAATCCCACTGTCCGTGTTGCTGGCAAGGATGTTAAACCACACCGAGTTGGATAGAGCAAGGTCTTTTTGCATTTATTTATATTTAGGTGAGAAATTCTGGACTGTAGATTTTCCTGTGTTTTTGTGTGCTTTTGAAGTGATGTGCTCCCCTTAATCTTATTAGCTCTCTAGCACAAGTAGTCATATTTCCTCTACCCCTGCAAATACATATATTACTTCTTTTACAGGGGGTTTACCTTTTAATTTATTGATTCTATCTCTTCTTAAAGTGTCATTTGTCAGTTGACTTCTTTAAAACCACTTCCTGTGAATGGGTTTCTACCCATCACTGAAGCTGGTGAAGCGTTCACAAGAGTGCAGCTTTCCAGCTACAGATTGCCTCAGGTTAAAGTAGAAAACCTCAGCAGGTATAAGTAGTATAAGCCATGCCGAGGAGCTTGTGTGTGGTAAGGAAAGGTGGGCCGTCGGTCTCTGTGGCTCACAGGGAGTGGAAGTGAGATCAGATACCCACACTTGTGGCTTGTTCCTTTCAACGAGTGTCTGCACATCACTGTCAGAAGGTGCCCATTTTACATGTGGTGATTGGAAAGGTGGCCCCACTGTTTCTTTTCCTCCAATGGACACTCACTGCTTGTAGATCTCCTTTTCCTTCAGTTGCAGTTTAGCAGGCTACACCTAGTCAAGGCTAAGGGCTTGGTTTCCATGCTAAAAATCTCAGTGACTTTACTCCTCTGCGTTTCTAAACTGCTCACAACTCCAATGGGAGCACTTCTTCTTTGGCTGATTTTTGGCTAGTTCGTCTGGATTCCCAGGCAATTAAGGCTACACGGAACTAAGGATGGTGTAAATCTGCACTAATAGGATGCAATTGGAGCTCTCCTTCAACTGATATGGCTGTTCATTCATGGGAAAATAAGTGCACTGTATTACTAAGTGCACACAAAGTGGGGACCTGCAAAAGAATGCTCTCATTAAGCATTGCACATTGACTATTTATTTCTAATTTAGCAACAGTGGTAACATGAATTGCCTCCTTGACCAGAGGTAGTTGCCAAATATTTAGTTCAGAACCAATTTCAGTGCTACTGTAATCCCCTGAACCGAAGAGCCAGAGCAGAAGTAAAGCTGAGTCAACCTGAAACAGTAGCTGCGCGAATGGCGCCAATCTAATTAAGTTATGAAAAACTGTCCCTCTGGAGATGAATCTCCTGCAGCTCACAAGCAAAAAGGAGGACAACATGTGAATCGGGCCGCAAGCCTCATTTGTTGACAACCCAACTTACAAAGCATCTGTACACTCGTCTTTGTGTACAGAAAAAAGATACTCAGTGGAACTACACATCTGTTTAACTCTTTGTTCCATACTCTTCCAGGCAAGGAGAAAATGTTCCATGTTATGCTGAATGCTCTCTTAGATTCTGGCAGGATTACTTATCAATATTATTACAGCCTCTTCAGTTACAGTGTTTCAGCAATAAAGTAGTTAGACTGCCTTTGAAATACAGAAATTCAGGCAACGCAATCGTGCTATGAAAGAGTGCTCATTAGCCTTTGGCTGACCTTGAAAAATTGCATTTCTCTCCAGTTCTTCCACAAATTGCCTTTAAGGAGACCTCCTTAGTTCTACCAAGTCACAAGGTTTGACTGTGTGACTCATGTCTTTTAGCCACTCTCTCACGATCACAAGGCATGCTTGCCTGTTACATGCAGCCACGATTGCTACAAGGAGGATATGTAAAAATGCACGATGACCTTATTAATAGTGGCATGTTCTTATTTGTTTGGGATTTTTTCTTTCCAACCTCAAGAAGTTTCATAATGAAATAGTTGGTCTCATAAAAAGTGTCACACATCAACTCAAATTTTATGGGTAGGTCACTGTAAGGACTTTGTCAGATTGTGACTGGACATGATGAAGTCTCTTAGCTGTAGAAGCTGAATTAAGCATGAGATACTTCTGGGGGCATGAGCTCTCTCTCAAAGGCATGTATTCTCTTGTTTTAGAGGAATAGCAACACTACATCTTTCCTCCAAGATCTGACTCTTGCTGGAAACAGGCCACCAAATATGTTCAATCAGTAGGTCGACCTGTATTGTGAATCTGTGCCTCTGCTAACAACAGCCTTTTCAGCTGTGGAGAAATGCTCCAGAAAAGCACTTGGATGAAGGAGGTGGACTTGCCTTGCCCCCATGTAATGACCTTCAACCCCTCCACGGTGAAGATCTCAGATGTCTTGTTTTCAGCAGAACTTGGCACTGGCGTGAGACACCTGAAATAATTACTTGCCTGCAGAGAGGCTGGAATCAAAAGCTCCTCAGCCATTCTTCTCTTCCCCTTACGCAGCAGATAATGTGTTGTAGCGGTGCCAGGGAGAAGCAATGCCCGAAGAAACTGTGGCTTTGTTGGCACAGCTCACCCAAAGAGTTGGAGCCCATCTGAGGAGCCACATCTGCAATGTGCCACATCCGTGGTGCCATGGACACAGTGCTTGTCAACCAATACCCTTGCTGAGCAGAGCCTGTGTGGTCAAATTGCTGCTCAGCTCTCCTGGTAGGAGGGTCATCGTTAGCGCTGTCGCCAGAAGAGCTGTCCCTTTTCCAGGCTAGACAGGCGTGTGTGCTGGTGGACTATGCAGAGGCACAGGTCTAATTCTACCCAAAAGAGGGCAGTGGTGCTTGCGGACATGCAGAAAAGAAGGCAAGACAGTAGTTTGCTCTCCAGCTGCTCAACTTTCCCAACCAGCTGACAGAAACTCTCCCCGGCTCTTGGCACAGGCAGAGCAGTCCACAGAATCCTCATTAACCTCTTGCTCTCGCTTCCTACCTTTGACTCATTAGTTGTTTTACCATCATTTCTCTTGAAATTCTATAGAAGGAATCNGTACGTGTCTTTTGCAGAAGCAGCTTTTCAGATGAGCTGTGGCTTGGGCGTAGCCGGGAATGGAAAATCGGATGGACAGCAGTTTGTGGCAATCAGGCAGTGTTCAGAAGCTTGATGTCACAAGAAAGCACTGATGCTATGAATCATTAGGAGCAATTAAAAAAAGACCTCAGTACACCAACTGTATGCCCCCTGTTCTAGGCTCTACATATTTTCAAGTGCCCTGTCCAACACTTAAGCTCTCACCTTCAGCAGGTGCGGTTTGCAAAACTATATAATTAAGCCCAAGCAGCCACCATCAACACTTGTACTTACCATGCTCGTCACTCAGTCACAGTGCTGTGCTGATTTCCATGGTCGAAAGCCAACACTGATCACAGCCTTGAAGTGGGGGGAGACACTCGCTTCGCTTCCCACCACGAGAGGTTTTCTCAGCCTGGCAACATCTGCTGTCTCGAGCTTGTTCAGTTAATGCTGTTTTCTTGGCTCCCACGCTAATAACACCAGACATAACAGCAGCAGCCAAGGTATTAACAACAAAAACAGCAGCAAAGACAATAGCAACACAAGTGTAGCTCATGAGCTTAGATTTTCTTGATGGTACAGGATCTGCACAGCCTCTGAGAACTAGACCAGAGCAAGAGCCACTGCCAGCTTTCCTTACGTTTGGGAATGGCACTGTTGCACAGCAAGCAGAGCCGTTTGCTTCTGTGTGAAATGAACCATGGTCCCAGCATGCTGACTGGTGTCTCCATGCTGAGAAGAAGATTTAAGTTCTTCTTCGGATTAAATGCTGAGATGAGGTCTCATGGGTGTTGAGAAGCCTTCACAGCAGAGGTGATAAAACCAGGATGAGGGCCCTCATAAACAGTATGATGCAATGTAGAATATCTGGGCCTTTTTCTACCAAGACAGAGGGAAACGTTATTGCTATGTCAGGAGAATTACAAATTTAAGGAAAAGATGAGCAATGTTAGTATTACTGCATTTGGGAAAACGCAAATATGAAATTCTTTCCCAGTGAATATTGACAGTACCATGCTATGTAGAAATACAGGGAACTAGGCAGTGTCATCCCATGTGATTTGTACATTCTGGTTTGGGCCTCCCTGTAGTATCAGGTCAGCATCTGCCTTCTGCCACTTGCAAATCATCAGCGGCCCTTTGCCGTGCCATTTGGTGCCCAGCTTTGCCTTCCCTCTTAAATTACTGTCATACAGTGCAACCACTTTAACGCTGGAGCTCAGGCAGCACCCTCTCTGCTGAAAGGCTTCGTTTCCCATATCCTAATTGCAATACACCCCACCGTAATCGTTATGGGCCCTGTTGAGGGATTGTGTTTTCCCCACATACTGGGCTGTATGTTCTGGTTTACAGTAGTGCTGTGCCCCTGACCTTCCTCCTCATTGACGTTAGGTAAAGGCAAAACAACGCTATTTGAAGTAGACCTACATGGAGGGACCAGAGACGAGGACTGCGAGCTTTCCCATCCCTGCACCCAGAGGATTGCTGCATCATGCAAAAGAAGCAAGCCACGGTGAACACCAAGAAGAGACTCTGAGCAGGTCTCAATGTGAGCATCCGCTTTCTGTGCCCCTCCCCCCATTCCATGGAGGAAGTGCGGACGAGGCTGGACTGGGACAGGGAACGCTGTCTGGAGCACGCTACTGCAGGATTTACGTGCCTACTCATGCCACATGCCATCATGTTGGGTCTCCCCACCTCCTCAACCTTCACAGAATCAGGGAATTGTCAGAGTTGCAAGAGAACTTTCAAGAAGTCTGTAGCTGTCTGGATATGTTCTCAGCAGCTACATGGCCTTCACTGATGAAGTCTCCAAGCATCTTGCAATCCTAGCGGGGTTTTACTCCGCTGCCCCTGCCAGCCAGGGAAGTATTAGATCCATTTTGAAGATGTGAAACTAAAGCATGGCGTGGCGAAAGGCCTGGCCAGGGACTCCCAGGAAGTCCAAAGTGCAAGTTCACAGCAGCGTCCACTAGGTCAAGCTTATCATCTCACCAAACAATCAGAGCAGTTGCAGGAACAAAGCAAAAGTAACCTTGTTTCATATATGTTAACCCACTTCTGAGATAAATTTGTCCCCCCATAACACTGATAATGGTTTAAAAATATGTTTAAGCATGGAGAATGTTCTTCTTAAAAAATACATCCTATACAATCAAATATTATTGCCTATGCAGTGAAATCAAATTGATAGCTAAAGGCACATAATCTTACCATGCTGAAGTAAAAGCAGGCTCATTAAACCTCAGGGAATTCCATAAACCGATTTTGGATTTAAGGTGTTGGAACTTAAAGGAGTGAGCGGCCAGCAGAGACACACAAGAGAGCAGTGGCAATGACAAAAAGTGACAATCCTTTCCCCGCTAGCACTGAAATAAACTGCTTGATCATTTTGCATGAGGTATTTCTCTAGTTATCCCATCAGCAAATGGGATGGATATACACCATCAATTAAGTTGTTGGTGTTCCTATCTACAGTGAATGCAGGAACATAACCCACATCTAACCTAATGTAACCCATCCCACCTCCTGTTTACAGATTTTGTAAAAGAATTCACAGAATCAGGGAATTGTCAGAGTTGGAAGGGACCTCTAGAGATCCTCCAGAGCAACTCCCCTCCTAAAGCAGGATTGCCCAGAGCACATCACTCAGGACTGCATCCAGGTGGGGCTTGAGGGTCTCCAGAGAAGGGGACTCCACACCCTCCCTGGGCAGACTCTTCCAGGGCTCTGCCACCCTCACTGGAAAGTTTTGTTTCATATTCAAATGGAAATTCCCGTGTTTCAGCTTGTGCCCGTTGCCCCTAATCCTGTCACTTGGAACCACTGAGAAGAGTCCAGCTCCATCCTCCTTCAACCCACCCTTCAGATACTTTTCAGCATTCTCTGGGCTCAAGAGTCCCATCTGCCTCAGCCTTTCCTCATCAAGGAGGTGCTCCAACCCCTCTGTCACCTCTGTTTCTGTAGAATCATCTTTGTTGCAGTTGATTAACTTATAGCAGAAGAGTGGGTGTAGGGATGGGAAGGACACAGTCCAACCACACAAGTGTGTGCACGCAGTGTGCAGGATCCAGGCTTGAACTGCACGTGATTCCTGGCCATTCCCTGTGAGCTCTTTGGCAGCATTGAAGCTGTGCCACCAGGTGCCCCTGCCAGCCTTTGCCAGTGCAGCCTTGCAGTCTTTTCCTTTCTCAGGCCTGGAATAAAGCCCAGGATGCTGGGAGGAAGGATTGAGTTTCCTTTTTGATATTTTCCTACGAATCCACACAGTTTTACAACATTGCAAAAATTAAGGCTTTGTTTGTAGTTTTTTTTTTTTTTTTTTAAACTTATTTTGTGTCCTGCTGAGGGGAAGGACAGAAAGAGCTGGGTGAGAGAAAGCAGTGGAAATTAGAGCGGGGATGGAGGAGTACAAAAAACAAGGACGTTGAGGTTGTGAAAAGCAGGACTGGGCTTGGGAGTGAAAAGCCCTTTTATGTATTTAGACATTGTATTCCAGCCGTACTACGTGTGCATCAAATACTGACACAGTGGGTACAGGAAACACAGGCAGGTGCAGCGTTGCTAACAGACCTTCTGTGAGATACTATTCAGCCTAAGGCACAAACCAGGTGACCTTGCCTTTAGCTACCATCTACTCAGTATCTATAGGCATCCATGTAAATTGAGTTGCTTTAAAAATAAATACATCAATAAAAAAAATAAACAAGCCTTGGACATCATTTTTTAAGTGACAGCAAAACCACATCAGGTGATCCTGCAGAGTCTGGCAAACCCTGGCAACTGTTCTGAGTTACCCCGACCATGACAGTCCACCTTCAGCGTTTGGTCCTTGGTGGGGACAGCTGCGCCACCGATGTCAGCGGACACTTTCCTGTTCTCCCCATTGAGGTCTCTTTCATGATAATGGAGGAATATGGAGCAGCAGAAAATCAAAATCAGAAGTTTTACTATTTGACAGTCCTGCCTGAGACGGATCTGACTCTTTGCGGGGGGAGGAGGAGGGGGGAAAAAGTCCTTGCTTTTATGAATTTTGTGCATGAGGGGCTCCTGAGAATCCCATGAGATGCCAATCTCCATCTACAAGATCAAAATCCATTTTAAAAAAAAATAGCTCTCATTTTTGTGTTTTCACAACACCTCATTTTCAGGCATGTGATTAGACCTAATTAATGCTTGTAATCAATGAATGCTTAATCTCTGCTGGTGAAAAATGCTGGATAAATGCAGAGCACTGCTTGATTGAGTGCTTTTTGACTGGCTAATTGATCACCCTATTACTCTTTTAGAATTTATTTAAGCAGGCAAAATATCTGGGCTGGAGTAAAACAATCCTGCATTCATCTTTCCAGCCAAGTGGGGTCTTTCCAGTAATTAGAAGGGTGGTGACTGGAACAGGCTTGGTCTGGCAAACAAGGGGTATGGAAAAAGGGGTTTTTTGTTGGTTTGTGCATGTTTTTTTTTGGTGGGTTTTTTTTTTTTTTTATTAATTTGAAAGCTATGCAGCAAATAGGAAGGAAAATATTGGTCAGATCTTTTCACTTTTAGATATTAAAAAAATATCTAACATTCCCTGATAAGCCTCTTAATTTAAACAGAGAAGTAATTTCTTCTTCCTGGGAGTTCCTTTTTAATAAGTCTGGGCCGAAAACTTCACAGGCTTAAATGTCTGGAAACAAATTCCAGGAAACAGTCATATGTGGATGATGCATCTGTAACAGATACAAAGGGGAGAGGGGAAACATTTGGCAATTAGGAGCTGGAATCATTTGTAACTCCAGCTGGTACTTCTCTTTCTTCAGGTGAAATGTCTCGAGGGGAGGAGGAGAACATCTCAATGGCATGTTTTGCACTGTGTCTTGCCTTTTCTCCATATTAAGGCTTCCCCCCCGTGAACACCTCCAAACAAGACAATTTCATGAGCATGGAGAACTGGCAGTAGATTGTGCTTTGCTCTCCGCTGTGGAGCAACTTGACTGCGCTGCTCTGGATTCACACTAGCGTGCATGAGAGGAAACAGTGAGACTCAGTCTCTTGGAACAATATACCAGATACAGGTTCTAAGTCCTTTTCTGACTATGCCTTTTGGATCCTGCAAGTGGAGAAGCACCCCAGGACACAGATGCCAGGATGCCGTGATGATGTTCCTGAAGCTACACGTACATCGTCAGGCATTAAGAAAAACAAGTGAGATGGTAGCTCTGAGAAAAAACTAATCCTCACCTTCCTGATAATTCCAGATGACCTCCGTGACACCCCGATAGCGGATCCTCCAGCTCTTATTTGCAAGGCTGAGTGTCTGCAGAAGTAATGACATTAGCACATCAGACTTGGGGTGCAATATAGTTTCCACAACCTGGCCCGTTGTCAGACCTGTGCTCCAACATAAATACATTGCCTGCTTTTCCCTCCCCCTACATTATTCCTCCTGAGCTGTGGAAGATTATAGGCAGTAGATTAAAAAAATTGCTTGTTTCTGACAAATGCAATGCTTAAAGACCACCCTCTGTTCTTGAACAAAATTAGCTTATCTTTGCCCCCAAAATTGTTGTTGCTAAATATGAGCCGTCATTTGTGTGTGGCCTGAATGAGAAGCTTAATTCATCTTATTAGAGGTTATCCTTTGAGAAGCTTTGAAAGGAAATGCATTGTTCTTAATTATTCTTATCTCAACAGCTGTATAATTGCTGATTCTGATTAAAAAAAAAAAAAATATCCAAAGAAAGATTATACTGAAAGCTGGAGAAGGGTCTGAACCCAAAATGCAGAGCTGAACCACAGCTGTTTTGAACTATCCTCTTTCTTTTGAGAAAGTGTATGTCCTTTCTCTTCTCCTAAAGTTAAAATGTGAATCTGTGCAGAAAATGACAGAGATGCAGGTTTCCTCTCTCTTTCTGGTATTAAACTTGTCCTAATAATCTTCTTTTTGTTGGATCAGAAAACAGTAAACAAGATTTGTTCAGGAAATGCTGCTTTCCTCTGGCATTCCTGCACCTCAAGCACGCTGAAAACTTTTGTAAATATTTTCATCAGAATGCCCAAAGCCAGTGTTTCTTTTCCATTCAGTGAAAATTCTAAAAAAAAATCAAAGCAAATTGAAATTTGGGTGAAATTTACTACCACGCTAAAAAGCCACTTTCTGTTGGTTAAATGTTTGCACAAAAAGTGACATTTGCTGTGATGCTGTATAGTTGTCACAAGCTGCTACCCACTTTGAAGTGGAGCAGCACATAATGGATGAAATTCTCCACAGAGCTCAGTGCCAGGGTTTCAAGTGCTTGGCATCTCGCATTTGGTCCAGCTTCTCTGAAGTGGTCAGCATCCAGCAGCTTCTATTGTCACAATAAGTGGCAAGATATTTTGCAAAAGGGCTTAGCTACCAAGCTGCTGAATTCTTCTGGAAAATCTGGTCCAGGACGGTATTGAAGGCAGTTTCAGCCAGTTTGATTGAACCAGCTGATGAATCACAGTGCATTCCCTGAACTTCTTATGATAACATGCCTCTGTTGCTAAACATTGCCCCTCTCCCAACAAGCAGGTAGTTGGTTTATCCTGCTTCCCACCAGTACCATTTTATCCTCCCAGAAATAAGTATGGGTCCTTCTTTTTCTCCATCTTATCTGCTCCACCTCAGTTGTGATGTGTACATGTAGAAGTGTCTCTTCCCCTGGTTCACGGCTGAACCTGTTAATATTGACAGCTCAACATGTCTCTCTTTTTGCCTTCTTGCTAAACGACGTGTTAAAAGGTGCTCCAGCTGCAGTTGTTGGACGCTGCTGGAAACTTTAGCCCACACACACTTTGTGCCAGGATTCACATGGAATATGTACGTGCCGTAAAAAGGCAATGTGAAGGACTGGGACTATGTGCAAAGGGGAACTTTACAAGTACCAAGGAAGCTCTTTGTTGATATCTTATATAAACAGCCTGATGGAGAGGCCTCAGTTTCAACTGGGCTATTCAGTGCTCGTCGCCTTTGATAACCAGGCTACTTTGGTGGAGCAAACATGAAAGTAGGTTCTGATTTTCACAAGAATTTGCAATCGAAAGGAATTAGACACCCCTAATAGCATGGCTGTAGAAGCCTCATTTTATCCAGTTCAGCAAACCTTGTCCTCAACTTCTTTACCCTCGGAATACCAATTCAAAAGGTGTATAATAAATTAAGCAATTGCCATGGTTTCTAACCATGCTGCTTTCCTCTTGGCCATGGTACAGGAAGCTTGAGAATAAGCTACTTTGTTTGGCTCACCAAGGAGCTATGCATCCTACAGGTGCCCCTTTTAGCAAGGAGGAAGCATAGCTCAAGCATCGCTTTCCAGTACGTCCTCAGTATCTTACCCAGGAGGATTTGAGTGATTGGATATGGGTGCTCAAACATCTTTCCACAATGAGATGATTAAATGTTTCCAGAGATGGTGTATCTACAACCTGTGTGGACAACCTGTTCCAGTCTTGAAACATCATCTCATCATAAAAAATTTCTTACTTATAGCTAGTCTTAATCTACTCTCTTCTAGTTTAAAACCATTACCTCTTGTCCTATCTCAACAGGCCCTACTAGAAATTTCATCCCCATCTTTCTTATAAGTCCCCTTTAAGTATTGAAAGTTCACAATGAGACCTCCCCTGAGCCGTCTCCAGGCTGAACAACTCCAGTCCCTCAGCCTGCCCTCACAGGAGAGGTATTTAATCCCTCTGATCATTTTTGTGGCCCTCCTCTGGGCCTGCTTCAACAGTTCTACATCTTTCCTGTATTGAGGACTCCGAAAGCTGGATGCAGTACTCCAAGTGGGATCTCACCAGGGCAGAGTAGAGGGGCAGAGTCACCTCCCTTGACTCTCTGGCTACACTTCTTTCTTGGCAGATCAGGATTCAGTTGACCTTCTGGGCTGTGAGTGAACAAGCTCAGTTCATGTCCAGCTTTACACGCACCAGTATCCTCAAGTCCTTCTTGGCAGGGCTGTTTTCAATCCCTTCATCCCCCAGCCTGTATTGATACTGATGGTTGACCTGACCCAGGTGTAGGACCTAGCACTTGGCTTTGTTGAACCTATTGATGTTCACATAGACCCACTTCTGGAGACTATTCAAGTCCCTCTGAATGGCATCCCATTCCTCAGCTGTGTCAACCATACACCTCAGCCTGTTATCATATGTACATTTGCTAACGGAGTACTTGATCCCTCTGTCTATGCCAATGATTAAGATATTAAATAGTACAGGTTACAACATGGATCTCTGAGGGGATCCCACTGATGACCATCCAGACATTGAAAAATCGACCACTACTCTCTGCATGCAACCATGAGCCAATTCCTTTAGCCACAAAATACTCCACCCAACTACATATATCTCCAACTTAGAAAGGAGGATGTTGTTTGGAATCATATTAAAGACCTTACAGAGGTCCAGACAGGTGATATCAACAGAACTTCCCTTGTCCACTGAGGTAGCCACTCCATCATAGAATGCCACTAGGTTGTTCTATGTTTCCCATCACAAATCCAGGAGTTCACAGCCGTGCTGAGACCTTTTGCATATGACACAAGGTATCTTATGAAGTGAGGCTACAGCCCACATAGAACAACTGGAGCATTACGCACACACAGTGTGTGACATGGTCCAGTGGCTAGGCATCAGATCCTAAATTAACCAGTTTCTCTTGAGGACCTCAGGGTGAGGTCCTTCCCACTTTGCATGGTGTATCATCGCTGCGCGAGCAGTAGACTTGCTGGGCATTTGCCTTTTGCTCCTGCAGAACACATGATAAGTCACTAGAATATCCTGACTGCCTGTTGTCTTTCTTATGTAACATATCCCAGAGAACTAATCTGGAACTGAACATGCTATGAAGAACTTCTGTAGGTGTCCCTATATGTGTATTGCTAGTTTAATTTCTGCTAGATAGTGACTGCTCCTATCATTGAAAGTAGAGCGCAGCACTTTCGTATATGTTTGGGTTGGAAAAGTATTTTTTTATTTCCAGTAGATCTTAAAATTTCAAGGAAATATAAAACATCATATTTGTAAATATCTAAATCATAGCATATTATTCATTGTATTCGTTCCTTCTTATACTAGCTGCACAGTGATAATGGACAGGATAATAAACCAGCTTGTGACGGGAGTTCTCTACTGTATTCACACAGTTGTGACAAGGCTCTGGCTGTTGGTAGTTTCAGCAAAGGATGGTTATTTTTCACAACAGCCCCTCCCCTAGTTAATATTAACTTATATGTGAAGCTCACCTCCTATCCAAAATGTAGCAACTACCGAAAGCATCTAGACACTATTTTTCCTGCAAGAGCTACTACTACTTAAGCAGTGTTAACTCAGAAGTCCAAGTTTCTTCTGAAAAGGTGCTCAGCATCTACTACCTGTAAGGGATTTGGGTCTTCCCTTCTGAATTGCCCAGTCTCCATTTCTAATTCCCAAACAATGACGTTCTTGCTTTTATTTCTCATTAGTGAAAGGCTGCAGGAGGACCACAAGATTAATGACTGCAGAGCACAGCCTCACTCAGACAGTAAAGCAACAGCAGCTGTTACCTCATAAAAAAGGAGTACTTTTCTCCAGCTAATAGTTCTACCTACATCAGCAACAGAGATAAGTTTCTCAAATTATTTCTAGACATTCTTACTAAATGTATAAAAGCACTACTGTTAAGCATGAAATAAGGAGAGGTCAAAAAAGAAAAAAAGACCTCCATAAAGGTTCAAGATGCACAGCTAGATTTTAAAGAAATATTAAGTGAGTAAGGCAATATGCCATCTCTTCCAAAACCATCTCTGACTCCTATCCAGACATATGCTTCACAAAGAGCAAAGCTGCCAAACAGGTATTGATAATGGAGGAGTTATTTAAAAATACTCATTTTCATTTAAAAAAGTTGAATAACTGCATCTGAAGAGAACCTGGCCATTAACGGGAACTTGAATGCACCATCCACACAGAAATATTCATCTGCCAGCACCACAGAGATCAGACATGACAAAAAAAATAGCTTGACTCATCCAGACAGTAATTCAAAGCAGCAAAATATAGCCAGTCATACCCAAAACTCAATCATGCATTTTTCACATGGAAAGCACACAGCTCCCACAGAGAATATCTTGCTGTCTTAAGCATTTCAGAAGTTGCACTACAAAAAATTCTCTCTTCCACCAAGTCACGACATATTAATGGACACATTGCTACCTATCACACATGTACATCATTTTTACAGCTTCATACATTTATGCTATCTCTAGGGATACAATTTAGTGAGGACTTGACCTGAGGAATGATTGAGCAACTTCTGTATGTGCACTGATCCTGGCAAATGAGTGCCCAGTACTTCCCATGAGCAAGCCAGTGCTGTGCACAGTCATCCTACGTCCTGAAAAACGTGCAGCCGATTTGTATCACCAATTTAAACTGGTTTGGGTAAAGCTTGTACCTGTGGTGGGATCCCAGCAGTGGCTGGTTCCAACTGCACTGAAGACATAATCCTCTTCCATTGGTCTCACTTTATAACCTTGGGTGAGGCACCGGGCTGACTCTAAATGTAACTCTGACTACTACCCACCACTCACTACCCTGAAGAGGTGAGGACAACTCACCCATTCTTCATTGACCCAATGTTTCTAACAGCAACAGACTCTTTGCTAACTGGAAAGGAAGGACTGTACATTTCTGAAGAGGATCTCTCACATCATAAACAGAAAGTCGTGAACGTAATTTTACCAGAGGTTACAGCTCCTTTTTCTTTTAAATTAGAGATGGGTGAAAATAATTGGCAAAATAAAACTTGATCCAGATTTTCTCTGAAGTCTTGAGATGGACTTAACAGAGAATTAGATATAATGGACATGTTAAAATAACTAGATCTCATTTCAAAAAAACATCAAAGAAACAGAAACACCACAGACCATATTTCAAAAACTGGCTGCTCAAACAGTGAAAGGAAAACTGTGTAAGCACCACCTCATATACCAAGTATGCACTGATGTGTCCGAAAGAGGATACTCATGTACTCCACCACCATTTCTCCTCAGGCAGTTGTCCGTTTCATTACAAAAACCTGCTCTTGTACAGACAAAAAGTAATCAAATCCATTTGTAAGAACATTTTTGTTATCCAATTCTGAAAACCTGAACCATACATGGTGCCTGAAGAGGATTGGTGTGCTACCGACATGCAGAACTCTTGCTAGTACGAGTATTCAGGCAGGCTCAAATTTCTGTTCAAAGTTTGATTTTTAAGTACATTAATTTCTGAGTGTCCAAATGGAAATACTGACTTTTGTAGGGCAGGTTTTCAGTGCTCTCTTTTTCAGAAGAGTTCTTCAGGACATCTTCTGCTAGAGGTCTTCTGCTAGAGTCACTGTAGTCAGTTTTGGAAAATGTAAAGCATGTTCCTCAAGTAAGTGTTCCTTCTCTGCCTTTCTGAAGGGACCCATGGTCCTTCTTACAATGCTTCCATGACAGAAACAGTGTTGCAGTAAAGTTTCCAGGTATTGCACAGCTCATTAAATACACTCTCTTGGAAAAATTTTGGTCTGATGGTACCAGGTTCTAGGCTACAGCTGTGTCCACTGCAAGAACAGAGGAGAGATGCAAAAAATTATTA
Source organism: Thinocorus orbignyianus (assembly GCA_013400375.1). Taxonomy (NCBI): domain Eukaryota; kingdom Metazoa; phylum Chordata; class Aves; order Ciconiiformes; family Thinocoridae; genus Thinocorus; species Thinocorus orbignyianus. The sequence goes on along the minus strand of VXBW01003915.1, from coordinate 1,166,884 downwards.
TAGTGCATCTTTCCAGTCTCTTATCTTTCCACTGTCCTCAGCTGCTTCAGCATGAGGACAAACGTGCTTCAGGGAGCCCGAGGCGGGCTAGTTGACGTCCACCAGCCCAGCGACTCCAGCCCACATTCCTTGCAGGGCCCCTGGGGTTCTGCTGCCTGCCCTGGACATGCAGCAAGGGAAAATGGGTCGGGAGGATGGGTGTGAAGTTCACTGAGCAGCCCAGAGGCTCTGGCCCAAGACTTTGCTAGTCAGCTTTATTGCAAACATTTGTGGTGTCCCAATGAGAACACTTCAAAATGCTATCGCTCACACCGCTGGCAGCAACTGCAGAGTGCGGCTAGATTATTTATTTATTTATTGTTATTTATTAACTGAAAATGAATCTGTTTCTACACTTTTTAAATGGTGTGTGTGGGTGTATTATAAAAAATTACTCTCTGCCCTATGCAGTGGAATGAACTACTTTTCCACCAGGGGAAGAAAGCAGCATGCTGGAACAGGGGCACTGCACTGCACAGTAATGGAACCAGCTCCCCCAGGCTCTGTACCTCACAGGCTGGCCTTTTTTAAAGCTCAAATGTCAGCTTTAGTGCTGAAGAAGGTGAGGAGCAAGCAGCACAGCTGTGCCTTCCAATCTTTCCTGCACAGCTTTTTCCAGTACATTGCATCTTAGCAATGTGCTGCTATAACCTTGTTACCCCAGTCTTTGGGAAGAGACTTTTGCAATTTTCCCATTATTTAATTTCATGTGTAGACTTTTGTTTAGCCTGCCTCACAGTCGGGGTCTTTAATCGCTGAACCTTTCCTTCTCTCCATGGTGTCTGTCAGATTGAGCAGCAGCATTGTTTTCATCTTTCAGATGCTGAGAGAGGCTCCAGAACGAGCTCCAGGGTCACCCCAGGAGCCTGGACAAAACTGGGAAAGATGCGGGGTCTGGGGGCAGGCGAGAAGGTCCTGGCACTCTGGATACATGAAGATTGCCCTGGAGTTGCCAACTCCACAGCTTCATGAAGGCCGTGTGGGTGAAAACCAGCACACCCCAAGCCCTGAAAAGTAGAAGGAGAGGCACCTCCCATTGGCTGGTCTTATTTTCAGAGACTCATAGAAAGGCTAGAGTTGGAAGAGACATTAAAGATCATCCAGTTCCAACTCCCCTGCCATGGGCAGGGACACCTCCCACCAGCCCAGGTTGCTCCAAGCCCCATCCAGCCTGGCCTTGAACCCCTCCAGGGATGGGGTAGCCACAGCTTCTCTGGGCAGCCTATTACAGTGTCTCACCATCCTCAGAGCAAATAATTTCTTCCTAATATCTGATTGAAATCTCCCTTCCTTCAACTTAAAACTGTTACCCCTTGTCCTGTCACTAGACTTCCTGACAAAAAGTCCCTCTCCAGCTCTCCTGGAGCTCCCTTCTGATACTGGAAGGCTGCTTGAAGCCCCGGAGACCTTCTCTTCTCCAGGCTGAACAGCCCCAGCTCTCTCAGTCTGATGAGAGACCTGTTTCATTTCTTACGGAATTGAAATGTCTGAAAGGTCAGTGGTTTGTCAAGCCAGTATCTGGCAACATCAGCTTTCAGCCCTGTGATACCTAACCCATCAATGATGTCTTGAATGGACTAAACATCTCCAAGATTCTGAGGTTCTACTCTTGTGTTCACTAGGTGCTGGCAAAATATTCCACATTTGTCAAATTTCTGTTCCCTTTGAGTTATTGCAACTTTTAAAGGCAGTAGTATCGTCCCTGAACATTCCCAAGAAAAGCTAAAAATAAATTTAAGAAAATAACCCAAGTATTGGGCTATGTGTGTGTCTCTAAAACCCAAGGCTCCAACCTTGATCTAAACCAGACTGTTTCTTTCCTTACCCTCACTTATTTAAAGAGAACTGGAAGGGAACAGACACCATCATTCTTTGAGTCTGTAAACCTTTCCCCTCCCTAATATCTGAGACAAGTCTTAAAGAAGAACCAGTCCGGAACAGAACATGAAAAAACTTCTGAAAAATGACTAGAGGCCTAATGCTGTCACTGTCCCATGTTTATTTTTCTTTCTTTGATGTCTGATGTCAAAGAGAAAATAATGTCATCTGCTGGAAAGTCAAACATGTTTGCATTTTGAGATAATTAGAACTAATGTTGGAGGGCAAAACTAACACCGAGCGGCTCCAGTCTTTCCCATGTGAGGAAAACATTCCGTAATGACTTACATTTAATCTAGGAGCTGGCAGGCAGTCAGGAGCAGCCCAGATTCAGGCAACGGGGTAATATTTCAAAAAATTTTCTTGATTTTTTTTTTTTGTAAATAAAATAAAATAAAAATCTGTATGTGCTCTGATTTATACATGGTGGCAGCCTGACTATGCTGTTCCTGTTTCAGAAGGGTTTAAGTCTGCTCAAAGTCAGTGGTTGACAAGGGTGTAAATCAGGGAGTAATGGCAGCCCTGGTTCAAGACCACCACTGCTTCCTAAATACTCAGCACCCACAATTGCAGCCAGATTTTCTAAAGCGCTCGAGTCCCCATTCACATCCAAACAAGCGCCAGATTTTTGTAAGTGCTTAGCACGCAGTCTCTCCCCATTGTGACATTAATGGTAACATGCTGAGCCCTTTCGGAAAATTGGTCGTGCATGTTTGTTTTGGACCAGATCTTGTCACCCTTATACATGTTGAGTAGCATTTCACTCAGTGAAAAATCCTACTAAGTAGTGCCTCTCTGTGTGAGCATGGCTGCAGAAAGACTCCCTCTTAAAAGACAAAAGCAAGTCATGTTACTCAATGCCCTGCTGCATGAGTCTCAGATACTATGGTTATTACCCAACTATGAAAACCTGACCTAAATAATGACAAGCTGAACTGAGTAGAAATGGGTTAAAGCTTGAGTAGAAATGGGTTAAAGCTTGGCTCGAGGGAAACTGGTTTTGGTCCTCAGAGGGAGAAAAGAAAAAAAAAAGGATATTTCTGGACTCACTACTTTCATTTGCATTACTCAGCCGTCTTCAGGGGTTAAAAATAGAAAAGCAACCTTTTCCAGTTCAAAGAAAATAAATGGCTATAATTATTTGTGTGGGTAATTAAAAACAGCTGAAGTCCAAGAGCTGAAACCTTCCACACTGCTAGTCCTCACTGAGGAGTAGCTTCCGAGCAACATTTGAGATATGAGAAAAAGATATTTTATTGAGGATTGCTCTTGGTAAAGGTAATGCGGGTTGTTGCTGCATTCAAAGGCAGGTTACTGGTGATAAAACTGTGGAACAGAATTAAAACATTCAAAAGCAGACAAACAAACAAAAAGCTTTTTCTTTCACAGGGGTCAGTTGTGACTCTATTGATATCAGCTGTAGTTAAGAGCAGAACAAATGCTGTGTTTACCCTTCTGCTGCTCAGCAGAGGTGTGCACCCTGGCCCTTGGCATTGCACAGCTGCTGTGGCAACCCAAATGACCACAAGGAGGGCAAATGCACTCTTGTGATGTGCCTTGCACCACAGTTCCACCTCATGGGGTCCTCAACGCCCGTGGGGAGTTCACTGGTTTAATGATCATTTCCCCCTTTCTGTGCACCATCAATGAGTTTTTCTTTTTCTGCCTTTTCTGACGTGTAATGTAGTCTCACAGATACACATGAAAGAGAAAAGACACAGGGCCATTTCCACTAGCTGGCCAGAGTCTGGCTCAGGGTTCTTGGGCTGAATGACCAGGAGTGAGAACAGGAAGAGTTGGAGCAGGGGAGGAATCACACTTGCAGTGCATCTTGTCCCTTCATCTGTGGGCATTTCGTGTCTCTCCTTAAATTTTTCATCTGTGTGGCTGAAGTCCTGGTCTTACACTAGTGCATTTTGGTGGAGTTACTCCTTCCTCTGTACCACTGCCCTCCCATGGAGAGTTCTTGTGGATGTAGGTGGGTATTCCATGCTGTCATCCTGTGGGTTACCTTTCCAGCCTCTCCACTGTGCTGCAGTGGAGCCTTCTGTTGACTTCTGTTTGACAAGCCAGTTAGGAATTGCAAAGGCAGCAGATCAGCTGGAAGAATCAGCAATGTCTTTCTGCCCAAAGCACAACATTTAAAATTCATTTTTTCTTTATGTTTCATCAAAGCAGCATATAGGACAATGAAATCTCAAACTTTGATTATTATCCAGATCATCAGTCTTTTTAAGCTTGTAAAGTTTAAAGTAGCTGAAAGACCCTTTATATTTGCAACATATTTTCTTTATTTAGCAGTGGCCAAAAAATTAAAACAAAAGCATACTGTCCTTTTCAAATTTACGTTGGCCCATACAGACAACTCCAAAGGCAATTTCCTTAATCTGCGACTGCCTCCCAAGTCTGGACTTAACCAGGCCACTTCCCATGCTGGCAAGACAAAAGCATCTCTAAAAAACTATAGACTATTCCTACGAATGTCAAGGACATACAAATTCCTGAGCCCTGAGTGCTGTCTGCACATCAAATGGGCTCCAGCCACAGCCAAGTAGGAGGCTAGAAGAGGAGAAAGGCCATGAAATGACCTTCTGGTTGTTTTCTTCAACCCTGGCCTTCTCTGCTGCTTCCAATCTTCCTTACCCTGTTCATCTGCCCCTCCACTTTCCTCCCTGTCCTTCCAAATGCAGTGTTTCTCACTGGGGGCAAGTGATCAGTGGCTCAGTATCAATTTATGCAGCTATGGGAAAAGCTGAGTGCTGATCAAGAGCTGAGGGGAAATTGTGTATACATGCTCACCCACGGTGGTAACTCTTCTTTTAGACCACCATTTGCCTATTGACTCCAGCCACCCCTTCTCAGGAAAAGCTGATGTCTAGAAATGCATTGTCAGGAACCAGACTCCCACACAGAGGCAAAGCAGCACAGGTCTAAAGCTCTAGGTCTTTTTATCTGCAAATAAATATCTCCTCTGTTTTCTTCTTTTCTAAGAACAGCATAGCTATCACAGCCTGCCTGCTGCTGGGTGCTCCTCTCTCCCTGGCTTGTTAGATCCTCATGCTCTCCTTTGTTTCCTTTCTTCTATCCCTTATGTTTTTGCTTCCCCCACCTCCGTTTCATTTACAGCATCCAGGGCTTGCACAGCAAGGGTATGGTGAGATTAAACAGGTTTGGAAAGTTTGCCTTTTCTGTGCATACACACTCTGTTTATTTCCCTCTACTCCCAATGATGAAAAGTGTATCCAAAACCGCTGTGAAGTTCCTCAGTGAAGAGCTGGCACAAAAATCCCCAGCCAGAGCAGTGCCATGCCTTTGTCTTGCACATGAACCCCCACACAATTTACAACAAACAGAGAGGCAAGTGTTAATAAGAATAAAAAAATGTCTCTTCATACAACATGCTAGCACTTAGTTAAGTAAAAAACCAAACACCAAAAACCAAAACCAAAACCAAACACAAACTAGAAAAGATATCATACAAATCACATGAATCATTGTTTAATGTAGATATATTTCGCCCAAGACTCGTTTCACTTCATGTAGTGTGAAGCCGCAGTAGGTCCATCAAAGCTAAAGGAGTTGCATCTGCCTAGAACTGGCACAAGCTAGATCACAATCAAATCCACTACATCTATCGCTATAATATTATCACATTCCATATGGTGCTGCAACTAGTCCGTATGCTGAACTGAGGGCTGCCTAAAACCTGTTCATCCAAAAGCTACCTTCAACTTAGCTTCTCTCATACTGACAGAAGAACCTTGCCCCCAGCCCTCAAAGACACAGACATCGTCACAGGGCTGTTTAAAAGTTCCCTTGCATTACAGATGATTCACGTCTCATCCTCACCTACTGCTGAACACAGATACTCAGGCCAGGTTCTCTGGCAAAAGAGCAGAGCTGAATTTCCATAACAGAAGCTATATGGTCTTGGCCCTTTTTAAACCAAGCACTGCAAATATCATCCTTCACTCTATTGGTAACGCATTCTTCACTTTCCCAAAGATTCATGGGGATCTTTGAAGTAAAATATCTCCAGCTTCTTCTGATTTATTCCAAATTGTCACTGTATGGACTTTCTAGTGCTGGTTAATAACAGCTGTATCTAAGTACTTAGACAAGTTATCCCAGTAATGCCAGTATCCCACCTATTATTTCACACCACTTCCTTTGGATGAGTGCTCTGGTACCCCATTACTTTACTGAATACAAGTTTCTTCCAAGTTTATCCAACCCGAAAGTCTTCAGCCTTGGTCATACCTTACATCCGTGCAAGCGCAGTGTTGGAAATGGGAATCTTTGAACAGCAAAGGACCAGTACAAAAAAATGTTTTTATCTACTCCAAAATCCTGTTTCACTGGCATTCAGCTGTCATACATGGTATCCATGTTCTCTCCTACCTTTCTCTAGTGCCATGGCCAAGTTAATTTCTCATTTAAACCTCAGCTTCCTTGGGTGAAGTGGTTCGGGTTTTTTGTTTGTTAGTCTTGTAGTATAAGCTGCAGCAGACTCTTTAATTGGTATTTTATTTCTCCTTCACTTTACTTTCCAAATGAGGTTTTGTCACCTCATCTTCAGGTTTAATCTCTGATCTAAGGGGAAACAGGGATTTACTGTTCTTTCCCTTGCACTTTTTGCCCCTCTGGAATTTCTTCATACTTATTCTGATCAAGTTATCCACTTTTAAAACATGAAACCTAAATCACCAGCTAATAATACCATCCAGTGGAGCACGTACACTCACTGTCTGTATTAACTCCTGCTTTTTCCTTAGGGGTAAACTGAACCTCCCCCAAACTACGCATCAAAACGAGTAGCTTTAAATAGCAGTCATCTGTGGTATTAATCAAGTTTCTTCTTAAAATCATCCCAGATGTGCCACTCAACCAGCTTATACTGGTTTCTGTAAGAACACCCACTGTTATTATTGTACCAACAGATTTTGCAACTTCCCTGATTTCTTTTAATGCATGAAGATCCTGAGCTGAGATCTTCTGCAGCAATGAGGGTGTCTTAACAGCAGAGGGTTGCATAAATCTGGGCAGCCGGCCGGTGGCCCATGGAGGCTGTACGTACGGTCTGGATGAGGGCAGGGTTATTTTAAATAGTTTGCAAGCACTATAGCATGGCTGGCAGTTTTCTTCAGGTTGGAAGCTACTGGAAACTGGACAGAGGAGCAGGATGCAAACTTGGCCTTATACAGCTACACAGGCACGTGAACAAAGGTTGTGCGAACCCAACTGCACTTGCCTGATCTTGCCTGATTCCTTTTTTTTTTTTTTCATTGTTGAAGGCCACGGGAATGTGTCAGGAAACCTGTTAGAGAAGGCAAGTGGGCAGACAGGGATGCATAGCCAGTCCATACTGAAGCAGTGCAGAAAAACGGTGTTTGGCAGAGGATAAGATTCCCATAAAACAGCTCTCCGTCTGGGCCTGGGACGCTTGGGACATTCTGAGCATTTTTCTTTCCACCACCCTCAGGCAGTGTGAAATTACTACCTCTTGTGTGAGTGGGGAGCAAAAAACCAGGCTGTTTCCATTTCAGGATACAGGAGGTAGGTGGGTAGCCTTGCTAAAGATGAGCCTTTTATTTATAGCAATGAACAGTATCTCCATTCTGGCAGATACCTTTGGATGTACCGCTCTGGGGATGTACTGCATACTCAATTTATATCCAGTACGGCCCAAGGAGCATTAGGGCAGTAAAGTCCCTTACAAGTCACAGCATTTATCTTGTGGATTCCTTGATGAAAGCAGTCACCAAACTGCTCTCTGTCAGAAGACCTGATGCCCCCTGGATGTCAAAGTTCAGCTACATATTATCATATGTTCTGTGTATAGTTTCCATTGGATGTGCCACACTGAAAATTTTGAGATTAACACACTAAAACTGAAATGGTAAAAGCAAAGTCTGAGGAAGGCCCAGTGAAAGGACATAGCTGAGAAGTATTTGTATCAAGGGGCCTTTTCGGTTGTATCCCTAATACAAACATCAAACTCAGCCCTATGACATTAGAGAAATCCAATAACAGTTTCTCATGCAATGGAAACATTTTTGTAGAGGCTTACATTTTATCTGGGGACTGGCTATCTGGTACAACTGGCAATTCAAGTCAAAGCAAGGGAGTAATATTTCAAAAATGATTAGAGCAAAACAAATAATCACATGAATGATATTATTTTGCAAAACATGCTATCCTCAGTAATTTGTGGTTTTTGGTCCCTGGTGCTAAAATTGTGCTGTGTCTTTAATCGAGCTAATTATGCAAAACTCTATGAAGGTCAAAAAAGGTTCAGGCGGAGGCTTTTTGATACTGAAATGTAGACCAAACACCAGCACATTGTTCTGATTGGAAGCAAAACACTGCTTTCTTCAGACTAATACTGTATTTGAAATCTCAGTGTGAAATACCAGCATTTAATACCTTACGTACCCTCAGACTGCTTTGCACATGACTGTAAAAATCAAATTACCCCCCTCCTGCTCTCTAATATGGATATGGAAATGAGCCCTCTCTTTCCATCACCATGCCCTCTAAAAACATTACATTATACTTATAGCATTTATTTATTTTTGGCAGGCAGCCAGAAATAAAATAAAATTAAAAAAAAAAAAAAAAAGAAAAAAAAGAATCCTCTTTCAAAAATACCCCCCCTGTGAATTGGATTATGTCGTAATCCATTCTGGATCCATTCAGGCCTGCTTGCTTTCTGGGGTAAAAATGACAACTTTTTGGATGGTGCAGGGCTGGGCGGAGAGGTTTGGACCACCAGAAGGCTATGATGCAGCCCAGGTTTCTCTCCCACTCCTTAATTTTACAGCCACAAAAAAAAAAACAACCCAAAAACACCCCAAACCAAAACAAACGTGTACACAGAGTGGGTTTTGTCCACCCACTTGCCTAGGTTGCTGCCGCTCATGATGTTATGACGTGGGAGACCCCAAGGAGGTTAGTGATGCCTGGTGAAGCATGGTGACACCGGTCCTGCCTACTGTGACCTGCATGGGGTGGGTGTGGAGTGATCTGGGGGGGACATTTCTGCCCTGCTAGTGCAACCTGGGGCTGCCTGACCAGGGCATAAGCCATCGGTGCCATACCCCACTGCCATGGGGCAGCTGAGTTCCTGCAGCCATAGGGCAGCGGATCTCCTGCAAGAGTTTGCTGTGGCTCTTCTCACACCCCCTCCCCAACACCAGTACCAATACTTCTGCAGTTTTGCTGGCATTTTATGTTCCTCTTTCCCCGCAAACAGCCACTCTCCTTTTTTTTCTTCTTCTTCTTTTTTTTTTTTTTTTCCTGAGTGGCCTCCATGGCCAGTCTTCTCTCTCCATCTGACTTTGTGGTGAGTTGGGGATTGCTGGTGTTCTGGAAACCCGATCGCTGCGTCTCCGGCTGCAGTGTAGGGACCAGAACTCTCTTCAACTTAAATTGAGGGTGACTCGATGACAAACTGAAGGGACTTCAGAGAGGGGAAAAAAATGATCCAAGGCTTAGATGTGGGCTGAAGGAAAATGAAGGGAATGGGCTTTGCACATATCTTGGCTGAATGCTATCTAATTGGGGTATGATAATTCCCTATGAGTCTTAGGAGAATATAAACACTTAAGTGGCAAAGGAATTGATTAGGACCAGAAAAGGGAGTATATGTGGAATTAATGAGATGAAACCAAGAGCAGGAAAATTTATGCTTTAGAGCAACATTTCCTATTAACAAGCTCTAGTGCAGTGTGGGGTAGGATTCCAAGGAGAAGCAATGGAAACCCTGTTGCTTAAGTTATTTCAGAGAAGGCTGGACAAAACACTCAAGAACACACTGTAGGGAAAAATTCCACAGTGACAGGAGGATGGAAAAGATGATCTAATAGTAGCTCTTTCCATTTCTAATTTATATGGTGACTTTATATTAGAGGTTGGTTGGGGTTTTTTTTGGTTTTTTTTTTTTTTTTTTGAGCTGTCAACCAGTCATCCATAAAAGAAAACATGCTAAAAAGTTCCTTCTGGTATTCCATAGCATCCCCTTATTTCCCTGTTTCCCAGGTCCTGTCTATTACATGTATACAAAATAGACCCGATGATTTATAGCAGAAACGTCATCCTCCATGCATCCTATTTTGCTGAGTTACTGCAGAGTCTCTGAACAGTGGCTATCTTGTGTACTGTATGAGCTAAAATATCAAACTGCAGCACAGCAAAATCAGTCAGATGATCCCATATTAATTTCCTGGTTTTGAAAATTTGAAAAGTCAGTTTTTCTATGTAATTTGAAAACTATTTCTTTTTCCTATTACCTTTTCCTCGCATACACAGTCAGTTGTGTAGAATAGCATTTGGAAAATCTTTGTAAATAGAGCCTTATTAGGAGAAAGGCAGAACCAGCTATTATTCAGTAAAAAGAGAGGGGAAAAAGGCTCTTTGTACTGCAAACGGTACTGTAAGAGAAAAGGAATTCTTGCTGAAGACCCGTTTACTTTTCTGTCACTTATTTGTAATACATACCATTCCATATTGCATGAGCAAATTTTTTTTGTTGTTGCTTTATATCACATACAGGAGTGACACACTCACATTTCAACAAGGGAGGGCAACAATGGTTCCTTTAATATCTAACCTAATAATTTGAGCTGTAAAGTGATAGGACCGATTGCCTGGGGAGGTAGAGGATAGAAGTTGAGTTGCCTGATAAAAATTATGCAGCTAAAGCTCATCCTGCTTTAGATGAGACCTGCTCAAGCTCCTTTTCAGACTTAATTTCTGTTTTTTCCATCAGTCCCTCTGCAAAATTTCCAGACATCCATCTGCCGAAATATGTGTAGATGCATAGAGGTCAGCTAAATCCAAACATTGGTAGAGTCTAAGGTCAAACTAGATTGTTGAGTTTATCTGTCCAGTGTTATTGAACATTTTCCAAACCATGATTTCATACTACTACAGAACAGAATAATGGGCCCTCTCCCTCTTCTTGACTGTAAAGGAAGGGCAGCTGAAATCACACTGGAGGTCCCTGGACCCAAAGACTGAGAACAAAGGCTGTAGTTCAGCCCCTGAATAGAACTGTACACATTAATGGGAGCATAGCTGCATGACTTAAATGTGCAGATAGCGACGTGCACAGACAGGACACAAGACATGCAAAGAAAGGGATCCAAGGTTTGCCGGTATGCCATGGTTCTGACCAATCAGAAAAGATAGATGATGTGTCCCCCCCTGCCCCCTTTAAAAAAATAAGAGGAGAGGAAGATATTAAAGAGATTCAGGAGTTTAGAAAAGAACTGAAGTATTTTAATAAAAACATAAATAATAATAAAATAATCAATAATAAGACGATAGTTAAAAAAGGGGAAAAAAAAAAAAAAAGGAAACAGCATATACAAAACCATATCAAGCTCCCAGGATAACAACCACATCACCAACAGGCATCAGGAAAAGTCTCAGAATGGACTTGGTGACTGACAGGAGCTGGATTCCAGATCTGGAACACTCGGATTTGGGTCAAAGGCAATCCTCCTATAGCGTTGACCATTGAAGAAAGAGAGTTGACCCTTTGATCCTTCAGCTTTTATACTGAGCATGATGCAGATGGGATAGAATACCCCAGCTGGCCAGGTTTCGGTCCCCTGTCCTGTCTGCACGATACTTTTCTGCTCCAACAGGGCAAATAACGGAATTCCCTGCCCTTTTTTGTTCTAGCAATAAGCAAGGGCCTCTCTGCATACCATTCTCTGCATCCCTGGTGTAATCAGCTCTTATCACCCTGAGACTGAACAGTTTTCTGAACAGTGTGCTGTTAATTTCAGAGTTCAGTTAGTTAGAAGAGACCCAGCTAAAAAAGTAAAATTGTAAAACAGAAAATTGATTCGTTTTACCTCAAACCAGGACATGGTACCAAACAAATTGACTATAGAAAGTGACTGATTTTGACAGACTCATACTGGTATATATTAACATGCTTCAGAGATTCATGCTAGCATATGCCACAGCTTAATGCTTGACCTCATTAAAGCTCCCTGGTCAATGAAAGCAACGGTGTGCTGTCTAGTGGTTGGACTGGAAGACAGGACAGGATTTGATTCAGTGCTAGCTGTACTACTGACTCATGGCTTATCCTCCAAGTAAGTCATTTGACCTTTCTGTAGTTCAGTCAATCTGGCTGGAAAACTGTTCAGGAATAAGGGAAAAGCACTATTCTTACTGAAAACCACAGACAGAATCTGAGCTGAGTTTTCTTCGCGTTAAAAAAGAAAGAGACAATATCAGAACGTGAGTCAGGATCGGAACCTCCCTGGCCTTCTCCACTCAGGACGTCTGGTAGTATCATCATTATCATAACAGAAAATCATTTACTTTGAGTCTTTCTTCTAGCTCAGAAACCAAAAGGAAATACTTGGTGCCTGTGCCAGGTACACTCAGATTCTGAATAGATTGAAGGACTATCTGAAAGGATTTAATAACTTTGGACTTCTCTACATGGATTATATTTAAATGGTATAAATAACCAGAGCAAAAACTGGAACAGAGATGGATTTATATTAGTAATATTTTTTTTTTAAATTTTTCTGATGGGAAAATGGAAAAAAGTAGGGACTTAAAAATACCTTTTTTTTTTTTTTCCCCCCTTGTATTATGCTTTCTGTCAGATTTTGTACTTTAGAGACCTAAAGAGCATTTTTTGGCAAAATACCAAGCTAAATACAACGTGGTGTAAGTTCCTAATAATGGAAAGAAAGTTGTGGTGGGAAAGTGTCTAGAGCAGATTTTGTAGACAGAAGGTCCCTGAATTGGCTGCAAAAACAATTTATTTTTCAGAATGTCTTCCTCATTTTGAAAATATAAATAGCCCATTAAATGCCCCAATCTTTTCTTTTAGTATGAGTAGGAAGTGGAATTGTAAAAGATTGGTTTTGGCCAGTACTGCCATAAAGTGGTGAAAACAATAATGATCTGTAGAGGAAACTGGAATTCAATGGGGCCTGAATTTGTGGTTCTGGGTATCTTGAAAATACCTCTATTTTCTGTGAGAAACCTTTGCTAAACCAGTAAAATTAGAACCCCCTTGGATTTCAACAACGTTTGAACTAGTGCAAAAGGTCCTTGCTCTCAAGTTGAGGGCTGAGGACGAGCATACAAATGGCATGACAAGACACAGCCCCCCATGCAGTGCCACCCAACATATTTCTGCACAGTGGGTCTCAAAGGGAAAACTGAATCAAACCCAACACAAGCTCTTGAGTGAGGGGAATCACAGGCAAAATGCTGAAGGTGAGTGGGGTTGTTGGATTTGGGAACTGTGAAATTTCTGTTCTGAAACAGCCCTTAATGGAAGCAGAGTCCACTTCCAGTTTGATATCAGGTGAAATATTGAGATGCTTTGACCTGATGGTAGAAATACAACCGTAAATGTGGCTTTTGTACTGTAGGCATCACATTGGTGGCCTGCCAGTCATTTATCCAGGGGTCTACAAAAGACCTGCCTTATAAAAAAATGCATCAAAAAGAAGTGTGGCCAGCAGGTTGCAGGAGGGGGGTGATTCTCCCCCTCTGCTCTGTGCTCATGAAACTCCACCTGGAGTCCTGTGTCCATCTCTGGAGTCCTGAACACAGAAAGGACATGGACCTGTTGGAAGGGGTCTAGCAGAGGGCCACAAAGATGATGAGAGGGATGGAGCACCTCTGTTATGAAGACAGGCTGAGAGAGCTAGGGCTGTTCAGCCTGGAAAACAGAAGGCTCCAGGGAGATCAGATTGCAGCCTTCCAGTATGTGAAGAGAGCTCCAGGAGAGCTGGAGAGGGACTCTTGGTGAGGAAGTGTAGTCAGGAAGGGGCAACAGTTTTAAGTTGGAAGAGGGGAGATTTAGATTAGATATTAGGAAGAAATTCTCTCCTGTGATGGTGGTGAGGCAGTGGAACAGGTTGCCCCGAGAAGCTGTGGCTGCCCCATCCCTGGAGGGGTTCAAGGCCAGGCTGGATGGGGCTTGGAGCAACCTGCTCTGGTGGGAGGTGTCCCTGCTCATGACAGGGACGTTGGAACTCGATGATCTTTGAGGTCCCTTCCAACTCTAACCATGCTTCTATAATTATATGAAAACGTGGTTACAATGTTTCATTTAGGTCTTCCAAACTTCTTTTCAGAAATATAGAGAAGCATCTAGCTCTTTCTTAGCTTAGATACAGGGATTATCAAAGCTTTTAGGTTAATAAGACTCAGCAACTATAATGATAGCATTGCACAATAGGTATCACTAACAGGGAGGTGCTGGAACATGGGTTTTTCTCCATCAGAAGTTTTATTGTTATAAAATGTGGTACAGATAGGAACATTTTTATGAGTCCTAGGGACCCCATTTCTCCATCAGCATCATTAGAAGTCTCTCTACTTGATTTTCTATTAGGTGATAAAACATGATCAAGAGGCTTCTTGTGGGCTTCTGTGAATTAATCACCATCACTGAATTGGACATAATGGTCGATAGAGGTCTGGCAAGATTTCACAGTAAACAAATCTGAACTGAAACTTTAGGATTCTTTGAACTCAGTTCTGATCTTGGCCAGAAGTTGTTTTACATCCACAAATTAGTCAGAATTGTACTGCTAGACATGAAACACTGAACTCTTATGTTCTGAAAAAAAATCTATGCATCTGTATCACCTGGGAAAGTTAAAAATATTTGGAAGTAGAGTTCAATAAGAGAAATCAACATTGTAAGCATGTCTCATCTAATTGAGCTGTGAATATTTTTGAAAGTTTTGCTTTCAATCTGTGCACACACTTCATTTATAAAATTCCCCTCTGTTACGTCTTGTGTGTAGGAGACAGCTATTACCCAAGCAGCTATTTTTTTCTCATATGATTCAATCTGGAGGGGAATATTGTCTCTTTCTCCCGCGCTTTTACCTTGTTCATAAATTAACTTTGTGCTACCAGATCATAGTGCTATCATACCTTCAAGGAATTAACAATTTGGTCATAAATTACAAGTGCAACATGACCACACTACAGGAAAAACATTCCTGAAACAGCCCCAAGTTTTCTTATTTCTTTCAACCTTGATTTTACAGTAATACTGCATAAATTACCTTAAATTGCAGCTGGCAGAAGCAACTGAGCCAAGCCCAAAGGGAAAGATGCAACAAACAACATTTCTTTTTCCCATGTGTTGAGGTGGTCAAACGCAAGCCGGCTGCAGACTAGAAGCAATGGATGCATGGTAATTGTGTGTGTGCTAAATATGCCCTGAATTCTTCATATCCAGCCCACTTTAGAATAAAGACAGCATATAAATGTACCTTCACATGTGAAGATTTTAACCTCACCTTGAAGGATGAACATTTAAATACAGAATTGGCCTTCAGAAGATGAAACAGCCAAATTAACTTTCAGTTTAGCATAGACACCTAGCATCACATCAGTGCTTTCTAAAACACAGTCAGAAGACCCTAAAATGGCCTGATGTCAAATTGTGTTCTGTCATCATGACTCTACATTTCTCACACAATAGTGTGGCAGTTGTTATTCTTCTCATCTACAGAAGAATGGAAGAGTTCAGAGTGTCACTGTTTTTTGTGCTTCCCTGTTTATCATGTGAAAACATTCCTGCCTCTCTCCATGGTGAGATAAGACCAAGAAAGTTTCTTTCCCAATTCTTGCTTGTCCTTGAGCCCATCAACATCCTCTATAGCCAGAAGTTTCCTATCTGTTCGAATGTGTATTAATGTATCAGTTTGTCAGGTAATTTTTCCAAGTTATCTTTCCAGAAGTCTGCTGTGACCACACACATCATGCTTCAGAACCATAGTGCTCAATTTTGTATGTTTATGTAATTGTATAGATGATATACTAGAAAGCTTTTGTTTAAAGATCCTGCACTTAAAACAGGGCCAAGATGAGAAAGAAATGAGAAACCGTGGCAGGCATAGCAGATGGAAGTAGGCTTATATGAAATTGTGTACTGAATGTAGATACAACATCCAGAGTTTATGAGACCTAGTTGCTAATATTTGAAATTGTTCGTACAAATATCTTGAGGTATCTCAAAAAAACCTTACCAACTTCTCTTGGGAAATTAAGGAGTGAAGTTTGTAATTTTCTAAACCACTTAGAAATAAAATACAGTAAATGAAGGCCAGTCTTTCGGATTAGAAGGCCAGTTTGCTCATGCAGTGTCAAATAGCATTTGTGTAGTGACAAGCTGGCATCTTGCTATTTGCCAGAATTAGAACACAACGCTTCTTCTGACTGGAAACTGCAGTGGGCAAGTTCCTGGTTTCTCTTCTTTTGTATAAAGCACCCATTTCATGCTAGATGATAATGGATCTTCATCCTGCAACTAACCCAGCCTTTGTTCCAGCATGTGTCACTTTAGTTTGAGTATTTCACATTCAGAAAGTAAGGACACAATTTTGTGGCAGGATCTTTCTTTCTCTCTTTCTCTCTTTTTCTCTTTCTTTCTCTCTTTCTTCCTTTCTTTCTTCTCCTCTTTCTTTCTCCTTTTTCCCTTTCTCTTTCTCTTTCTCTTGCTCTTTCTCTTTCTCTTTCTATTTCTCTTTCCTTTTTTCTCTCTTTCCTTCTTTCTCTCTCTCTCTCTCTCTTTCTTTCTTTGTTTCTATCTCTCTCTCTCTTCCTCTTTCTTTCTCTCTTTCTCTCTTTCTTTCTCTCTTTCTTTTTCTCTCTTTCTCTTTCTCTTTCTCTTTCTCTTTTTCTCTTTCCTTCCTTCTTTCCCTCCTTCCTTCCTTCCTTCCTTCCTTCCTTCCTTCC
>VXBW01003915.1:1103225-1150190 GCA_013400375.1 Thinocorus orbignyianus | reverse complement strand
TTTTTAATAATTTGACAACTTCCAGCTCTGGAATGCAGGAAGTGTTCCCACATGTAGAGGTGTGCTATGGTGGAGGACAAAGCAATATGACCTGAGCCTCACTCTCTATGCCCCCACCAGTGTCACAGCTAACCTTCTGAGCACTTTCCAGGCAGGCAAAGGTTTAACAAACAACTGAGAACTCTGATGCAAAGTAAGTTCTTACCATTGTACCAATCCTGGTAAAAGCCCTGTCTCTGGCATCTTAAATGACATTGTTCTGGGCTACAAGTTGTTATTCTGATATCTGTATAATCAGTGATGGGCATTTTTGTCATAAATTGCATCAACTGTTCATTTCCAGAAGGTTCATCAAAAAAAAAAAGCACAACCTTTAAGAATGTTCCTAAAAATGAAGCTACCCTCTGCCCAGCCTTTCCTGAAACTGAGAAATAGCCCTCTAAAATACGGCCTTGGGAAAAATAAGTAAACAGATGAAATCCTGATACTGGAGGGAAGTAATGTTCTGCATGACCTTAAGGGCTAGGAACTGGTCCTGTTTTTCTACACAACCCTGTAACCACACCTGGAAGGTCCCAAAAAATCAGGATGAGAAGTTGGATTGCTTCTAGTCACAGTATCACTACACTGGTATTTTTAGTCACTTACTCATTTTTCAAAAATCCCCTAAAGAAAAAATACCAGTTAACCTTACTGGAGCTTTGCAGGTAAACAGAGAAGAGATGATTTTCCATAAGATTTCAAAAAATCTGTCTGAAACAGTTGTCCAGGTGGCACATCCAAAATACCTGGTATAATGGTACAGCATAAGCTACTGGTACTGATGTAGGTTGGTCTCACTTACGAATAATATCAAACCTACACCAATAACGGATTTATCATGCAATGCTATGTCTTCTCCCCCTTCCACTCTGACCAAACAAAGTGAAATCAAAATTAACCAGTAAATTACTTTAACCTCTGTAGGATTTCCCATTAATTTGTGGTTTCTCATTTCCCACATCCCCATCGCTACATAAAACTTCCCTTTTTACTGCCAGTTCACTGTTTACATGATAAACATACTCCTTACATTACCCTTCTGGACTTGAATTGCTCAAGCATGAGAACTTCAGTACATCCTACTTCCTTACCAGCCCCTTGAAACCTCCTTGATGACAGTGCTTGGTGACCACAACAGGCAGTGAGTACTAATATTGCAGTACAGAGAATTTCCCCTCACCAATGAAGCATAACATCCAGTTTCTCCAGCTGTTCTTCTCATTCCTGGAAACCTGCTGGAAAAAGCCACTGTGGAGGTAAATGGACTATCCTGGCACAGAGGCATCACCCACGTCTCAAAAGAATTGGCTCAAAAGAGCATGGGGCTCTTGCCTTGAGATGGTATCTCCTTTTGTTGCACTGCTGAGATAGAAAAACACTTTAAAATGTGTGTATCATCTGGAAGCTCACCAAAGAGGAGGACATTCCGCTGGAGGTTTAGCTGGGACAATTGATTCCCCGCAAGCTGCTGGCATGGAGGGTGTGCCTACAAGGAAAGGCTTCCTGACCAGCGCTCACCCTTGCCCTGTTGTCTCCAGTTCCCTGCACCACTGCAGATCCAGGAAATGCTGGGCTGCATTCAACAGGCACAGCCCTTAACCATGGAACAGCCTGCACCCCAAAGCCCATTTCTCCCACTGGCACGGGGATATCTGCCAGTGTCGGCAGAGGGTGAGTATTTCTGTCTCTTTTTCTTTCTCTCTCAATGATGTAAAACACCTCAAGCAGCAGCCTCAGAAATTAGAGTTCCAGCCTACCTGATGTAACTTCAGTGACTATGTTTGCTGTGGAAAAATACGCTCCACCAAGTCAGTTTTACTGTGAAGACTTGCTAAAGGTAAACCCTACTGAGATGCATGTTGGTGCCAGGAATGCTTCTATCCCATCAGTTCTGCCTATCCTCCAAACCTCATCAGTTCATAGATCTGTTAGCAGTGCTCTTTCCAGAATGAATTCTGCGAATCAACTGACGAGGAGAAACAACATAAAATCTACCAGTAAATTAGATTATACTTATAATTTTACTCCAGCATAGGATTAAAGCTGTCTACAAAACCAGAGGGTTTATACTATATTCACAATTTACCAAGTTAATTTGTATGTTCCTCCCAATTAATTAACTAGATAGTAAGAGCCAGGACCCAGTTTCAGATCCAAGGATACCATCTGTCACAACCTGGCTCAGCCCCATCGTGTAAGGTCACATCGTGTTGTGAGTGGGCACAATCCATGGGGTCCCACCTGCTTCAAACCCAGATATTTCTGAGGAAAATGGCCTCTTCTTGTGCTCCCTGTGGCCCCAGAGCTCCTCTGGGCACTTTCCAGGGATATATAACCCTGCAAGGCAACCAGCTTGGCCCCCCTCTCCCTGTGTTGCTTGGGGCTCATGCACACTTCTGGGAAATTCATCTGGGCCTTCAGGGGAGCATTTCCACATGTCCAGTTTAACCTGCCCACCCCATCATCAAGACAATGTGATGGGAAAGCAATTAGCAAAGTTTGAGTAGAAAGAATGTCTGAGCAACGGACATGCTGTTCTTAAAAAAGGAACTGAAAATTATAGACTTCTGAAAAAGGTCGAAGTCCTGGCTTAATCATCCCTGTGACAGTCACCCCTGTCAGCCTGTGAATGGAAGGGCTAGGATGAGGGGATGAGCCCATCCTTGATTTCCACACACAGGACTCACCCATGTTGAGCTGTTGATCCTTCACAGTCTCTCCACCAGGAACATCAAGAGCCCTTTTCTCTCTACTACTTTGTGTAAATAAAAATGACCATGGGAAAGGCCAGTACCTAGAAGATGATCAGCATACTTGGTCTTAATTTAGTATCACGATGGCTTTTTACAGTTAGGGCCTAGAAAGGCAACTAAGCATAGTTCCAAGACAGAGCCAACCAAGCAGGCTGCCTGGATGATGTCTAGATATGTTGTCCAGGAAGATACAAAATAATGTTATATTGTCTGACCCAAATACACACTTTGCACTCTAGGAGGTTACCAGTTGGGGCACTGCCATGGGGTGTAACATCACAGAGCAGGAGGTCACTGTAGATAAGGATTCCTCTTCTCAGCTCTATGTGCCCACAATGTGTTAATTACTGATTAACGATTGACGAGGTGAAGCCCCCACATTACAGAGCTCGAAAGAAGACCTGACTTCAATGTTGCTGCATTCAAAGTTTCAGTCATGGGCAATAAGTGAAAGAAGAGTGTTCCCAGAGATAAATGGATTGCCCTCAGGGCACAGCGCAGATCTTCATGCCAGTTTTGACACCTGAATCATATTTACTTCTGAAACCAGTTAGCTGGCTAGAGGTGTTCTAGGCAAAACCAAGTGAAACTACCAAGGCACTCAAAAGAATGATTTGTGGGGAGAAATAAAAAGCAAGTATGCACCTACCCCGGGAAGAATATGTTTATTCTAGAGTAGAGGGGTGATTCTCCCCCTCTACTCTGCTCTTGTGAGACCCCACCTGGAGTATTGTGTCCATCTCTGGAGTCTTCAACATAGAAAGGACATGGACCTGTTAGAAGAGGTCCAGCAGAGGGCCACAAAGATGATGGGAGGCTGGAGCACCTCTGCTGTGAAGACAGGCTGAGAGAGCTGGGGCTGTTCAGCTTGGAGAGGAGAAGGTTCTGGGGAGACCTTGGAGCAGCCTGCCGGTATCTGAAGGGAGTTACAGGAGAGCTACAGAGGGACTCTTTGTCAGGGAGTGGAGTGATAGGACAAGTGGTTTTAAATTGAAGGAGAGGAGATTTAGATTAGATATTAGGAAGAAATTCTCTCCTGTGATGGTGGTGAGGCAGTGGAACAGGTTGCCCCGAGAAGCTGTGGCTGCCCCATCCCTGGAGGGGTTCAAGGCCGGGCTGGATGGGGCTTGGAGCAACCTGCTCTGGTGGGAGGTGTCCCTGTTCATGGCAGGGGAGTTGGAACTGGGTGATCTTTGAGGTCCCTTCCAACTCTAACCATTCTATGATTCTGTGATTCTATGTTCTTTAGAGAAAAGTAATTGCCTATCTTTTAAGCTGTGTCGAATTTAAACACACTTCTGAAATGTATATTTCTCATACATAATGAAAATGATGCTGAAATGGGTATTATAAATAATACATAATAAAAATGTGGTTTACCACGTGTATTTCTACCACATTAAGCAAAATAGACCACTTGTATATGTACTCACTGAGATAATAATTATGGGTGTACAATGATCTGGATGAGGGTATGGCGTGCACCCTCAGCCAGTTCACAGGCGACACCAAATTGGGTGGGAGTGTCGAGGCTAGAAAGGCTTTGCAGAGGGATCTGGACAGGCTGGATTGATGGGGTGAGGCCAATGGGATGAGGTTCAACAAGGCCAAGTGCTGGGTCCTGCCCTTGGGTCACATGCAGCACTACAGGTCTGGGTCAGAGTGGATGGAGCTGCCTGGCAGAAAAGGACCTGGGGGTGTTGGTTGACTGTGGGCTGAACATGAGCCAGCAGTGTGCCCAGGTGGCCAAGAAGGTCACCAGCATCCTGGCCTGTGTCAGGAACAGTGTGGTGAGTAGGACTCAGGAGATGATTGTTCCCCTGTCCTTGGCACTGGTGAGGTCCCACCTCACGTCCCATGTCCAGTTTTGGGTCCCTCACCAAATAAAAGACATTGAGGTGCTGGAGCAGGTCCGGAGAAGGATAATGAAGCAGGTGAGGGGTCTGAAGAGTAAGTCTTTTGTGAAGAGACACTGAGGGAGCAGGGGGTGTTCATCCTGGAGGAGGCTGAGAGGAGACTTTCTCACTCTCCACAACTCCTTGAAAGGAGGATGTAGCTGGGGGCGGGGGGTTACTCTCTTCTGCCAAGTCACAGGCCATAGGACAAGAGCAAACAGCCTCAAATTGCACCAGGGGAGCTTCAGATTGGTTAGTAGGAAAATTTTTTACACTGACTGTGTTATTAAGCTTTGGAATGGGCTGCCCAGGGAAGGGGTTGAGGCATCATCCTTGGAGGTATTCGAAAGATGGGTTGACATAGAGTTTAGATACAAGGTTTAGCGATGGTTTTTTATCAGAACTAGGTTGGTGGTTGGACTACATGATTCTAAAGGTCCCTTCCAACCTAGGCAGTTCTGGGATTCTATGTATGTGTGCATCTATGTATTTTAGTAACAAATATGAAAAATAAAAATAAGAAATATGAAGAGGAACATTTGGGATGGATCAGGGAATAGTGGAGGAAATCAAACTTTGCTCGAAGTTAAGAAAAAGAATATTTATCAATGTATCCTTAGTCTGAAATACAGTTAAGAGAAGTGATATATAACTATATACATATATATATGTATATAACTCTCTCTATATATATGTATATAACTATAGCTTCGCCTATGTTTACAGAAAAGATAACGAAGATATAAAATTGACTAAAAATAATTTGGGACTTTAAGTGCCTCCACTTCAGAGTGCCAAATTTTATTCACTGTAACATTACCTAGACTTCTGAAGGGAACTTGCTTAACATTAAAAAAAGTTCCTTTTTAGTTTCTGAAGTTCAGGACCCCAAGGACACAGCTGGAAATGTTAGACGAAGGACCAGATGTGTGAATTACCTGATTTCCATTGATGTAAATGGGAGTTAAGTACCTAGAGAAGGAATGATGCACCTCTTTGATACAGCCTTGTGTTTTAATGGATTCAGCAGAGACTAAAAACTTCCACCAAAGATTTAGAACTTTTAAACTAAAATCTCCAACATCTAAAGAATAAATAAAAGCCTCTACTGTCATTCAACATGATACTTCTTTTTCCAGCAGTATAAAGCTTTTAGAACTTCCCAAATGCGGCTTAAGCTATAGGATATTTCTTTCATTTGCTACCTAGGGGAGAGCTATGTGTGCAGTGTCATGTTTTAATTTAGGCAATGTTTGGGATTATGCAGACAGGCACAGCACGGTGGAGGGAATGGGCTGAAGAGAAAATGTCCATGCAGATCCTTGCTTGGTTTAGACGGTGTTTGCTTTCAAGACCAGAATGAAACTCAGATCAAAATTTAGTCTATTATTCAGGAACCCACCAAGGATTTGAATGTATGTTGTTTTGTGTTTTTTTCTCCTCACCTGTCAATCCAGAGGGTCACTTGGACCACTTTGATCTATGCTTAGGAATACCAATCTTTATGCACTGCTTTTGAGGATGTGAGAAAAAAAAAACAATAATCCCATGAGTTTTGGAGGCTGAAATGAAGCAGAAACCTTTTGCTGCTGGCTGTAGTGCAAGTACATAGAGATGGTCCAAAGCCCAAGCCATACTTTTATTTTTTCTTCTTTGGGACCTTACAGTTTGAGAAACCTAGGCAGTCTTGCAGCTCATTAGTTAAGTACTTCAACAACAGAAGCAGAGGGAGATGTGACTCATTTCCCAACCACCACTACCTCTGGCAGCTGAAGACAAATTAGTGCCCAAGCTCTGGTCCAGCAAGTTAGATGGCTATATACTCAGCTGCGCCAGGCTTGGAGAGAAAAAGTGGTGCCACCTCAGTGCATGCAACAGCCATGCCGTTTTCCCTCAAGTTTTTCCATCATAAAATATGGTGGAACAAATGTCCATTTCCAAATTTATCAACAATCTACTGTTTTTTACCAGCTGAGGGGAAAGAAAGGTCAGGAAATCCTTTATGTATATAAACAGCCATTGCATTTTGAATTTCCTTTTTTTTTTTTTTTCCCCCTTTCCCCAGGCAGAGGCATGTTTCTTATTTATCTGAAAACATCCTGTTCAAATTTAAGATTTTCTGTGGTCAGTTGCTGTTCATTACTATCTGTTCTCAAACGAATTGGGACGGGAATCATTTCTGATGGGTGACCAACAGGGAAAATAAAATAAATGAGGAGAGAAGATGTATGGGGAATCCTTGCATGGTGTGGTTGATGTTATGATCTGTATTTGAAAAAGGATAGGATATGGAGGGTCTACCAGCACTTCTGAGAAAATCAGCTAGAAAGCCTGGGATCTGCAGGACATCTGCAGGGCAAATACATCCATGTGTCCTTATTTGACTATTACTCATTACTGCACAGTTTAAAAAGTGTGCGTCATGAAATAATCTGGGTAACCTTATGTTCTAGTTATTATACATGATGTGCCCCGTGCCTTTCCCTGAATCTATCATATAGATTTTTAATCAGACATACGTCATAACAGCAATTATTTGACTCTTCCTTTGGGAGAGAGTTCTCCATGTGCATTTCAAGTGACCTTCAACATTTAGTTCAGCAGGATGTTCTGAATCCAGCATCTAAAGTTCAAGTTTTCCAAAGTTTGCAAATAACTCTGTGGATACCTTGACTAGCTACAAACTCTGCCCAAATTAGTGGAAGCTGCAGGGCACACAGAATATTTTTGCTTTATGATTCTGCTTCATCAATGCTCATTTTTTTGTTCTTCAACTTACGTAGAACCCCTTCAGCTTGGAGCGGCATTGTGGAGCATTACCAAGAGAAGAATGCTGAAAGAGTTACACTGCATTGCCATTTGGTTTTTGTACGTATAAATCAACCTTAGATCATAAAACACAACCTGTAATAACAATCACCAATATTTAATAAATTTCTGACTAGTTCGAAAACCTGTTCAAATACTTTGTACCACCCACAAAAATATTTGTAATAAATTGCAAGGCAATAAAAATCACATAACACATAATTACTGGCATTATTGTGTACTTTTTTTTTTTTGAGGGGGGAGGAGGTGAGTAGAGAGAGGAAGAGGCTGGGTTTGGGAAAAAAAAGGGAACTATTCAGTTGTATTTTCCTGAGCTAATTCGTTATATGATTTTTTTTTTTTTAATAATACATTTTAAGCAGTGCTAAATATGGAAAACAGGTTTTTTGAGCAGCTCACAAGTTCTGCTTCTGATTGAGTCATCACCAATCAGTAGGATTCTCTTAACAGGGGATTTACAGCAAAAGAACCAAAACCTGTTTCCATTGAAATCAGTGGCAAAATCCCACTGACTTTAGCAGAGGGTTGACCCAGCAGACTTATTAGAGTCAGGGATGGAAAAACTTAGAGACGTGTTGGGGATTTCTTAAATAAATCTACAAGGACTCTTCCAATTCAATTTCCACAGCTTTCGGCACATTTTATCATTCTCCTAGTTCACACACAGAAATGAGGCGTAAATGTGTAAATGGCTTAAGTACATGCAAACACTAAATCCATGTTTATATTTGCATTAATGTAAGCTTCTCCCCTCTTGTCTGTGGCTTTCGGTGAATTTACAATACTTGTGTGATAGTTTGTTTTATCAAGAAGTAGGTTACTGACCACTGTAAGGTTATTCTGTTTGTGACTCAAGAAAAGAAAAGGAAATCAGTTCTATCAAGCAAGGAAGGGACCAGCAAATCTATTAATCTCACCCCTCAAAAAAACCCCAGAATGCCAGTTTTCAGGTGAAAATATAACTATAAATATATAAATATAATTTATATAATATATAAAATAAACAAATAAGTGCTGAGTTATTGGAACGAAACATTCGCAAAGCACCAAAAGTGATTTAGAAGCATCAATTTCTGGTTGGTTTTTTTGGGTCTTAAAATACCTAGCAAGCTGAATTCCCATGGAAAGTCCCAGGAATGTAGGCACTTGCATGCCCCTTGGAAAAGGACTCAGAGTCTTCTGAATGCGTTACATGTGAGTATTTAGACATTTGAACTGAAGTACCTAATCAGTTTAAAAAAAATAATCAGCTATGAGCTTTATTTATGATCCAGGTCAACTCCTTTTCAAAAACTTACTCATTCCTTAATAGGTTCCTTGATAATTATTACTTGCCCCAAATACTACAAAATTGGAGCCACTCAAAATTCGCAAGGAATGCAATTAATCTGATAAAAGGTACAATATAAGGGAGAATCAAAATGCTATAATAGAGGCATACAATGTTAGAAATGGTGCCTCAGGAGCTGGACACAAGTGCATCTTTCCAGTGGGAGCTGCAAGACAGGGCTCAGTACTTCTGAAAGTATTCTCACTATCTCTAATCTGGATTTTATTTTGCCCTGGGATTTATGAGATTTAAGCAAACCAGAGCAGATTGTGTTTAATTTTATAACTATATATACTGTGGGTTTTATATACATATATGTATAAAATTTTTACTACTATAGAAAACTGACCTTCAGCAATTTAACTGACACACTCGTCGAACAGCACATACAGACAGCTGGGTTCCCTTCTGCAGCAGCAGAATAGGAGAAGCAAAACCCCAAAATTCTCTCCCTGCTTTGCCCAGGACATATACACACACAAACACATGCAGACACTTAAATTTGGGATGTTTCTAAGGCATCACCTTGCCAGGCCTTGTGACTGGGTAGGTTCTGTTACCCCATTACGGTCTGAGAAGGAAGAACAGCTTACACTTGGAGAAGTGTGTAAAAATGGCTTGAAGGCCCAGTCCCAAACAGCAGTCTTAGCTCTGACTTCACAAGGTGCAAGTACCCTTTGGGATGTGGTGATGTGGAAGAAAAAAAAGTCAAGAAGTAAAGAGCAGGTATTGAACCTTGTCATTAATCTCTCTGTCCCTGGTGGGTATCCCAGGATCTCTATGGCTCTCAGAAAGACTTCCGCTTGCTTTCTGAACTGACAGCTCATTTGAAGGCAAGCAAGCTGCCTTTACTTCCCTAAAAACAGGACTGAAAAGAACTCAGCACGTGAAACTCTGCAGCTCCCTACCTCCTCCTTTTTCCCAACTAGTGTATTTTCATCTTTAAACAAAAGTTTTGAAAAAATCAGTTAAAAAAGTAAAGCACGCAATTAGAAATACATTTATTTCAATAGCGCTGACATGCTTTTCCTGTCTCTAATTTAAAGTCTTGCAGGTGAAAATGCAAGCAAATAATTTGGGGCATTTCCATGGGTAGTCACAAGATCAAGTAAGACAAATAGTGGACTGAGGGAGGAACAGCCCCTGCCAACTGCAGCAGCTGAGTTAGGAAGTCACATTCTTCCACCCAGTACTTTTCCCATTGTGACCATGAGTAGTGAGGCATTCGGGGATGATATTCCTGTGCTGCACACAGGCTGTCATGGGATTAAACAGAACCACTCACAGAATAAGTTGGATTCAGTATTAATCACCCAAATTGTCCAGTCCTGTTGTCAAACCAGACGCTCTTCAGGTCTACAGTGATTAAAAGGAGTAGAGGATGTCACGCAAAGAAAGCGTAAGCCCTGGCCTTCGTGTCAGGGCTGCACTCATCTTCTAACAATGGACGTTGTGTGCATGTGTACACTGCTTGTAGATCATTGCTTGTAGAAAGGACATGGAACTGTTGGAACAGGTCCAGCAGAGGGCCACAAAGATGCTCAGAGGGATGGAGCACCTCTGCTATGAAGACAGGCTGAGAGAGCTGGGGTTGTTCAGCCTGGAGAAGAGAAGGCTCCGGGGAGACCTTGGAGCAGCCTTCCAGTATCTGAAGGGAGTTACAGGAGAGCTACAGAGGGACTCTTTGTCAGGGAGTGGAGTGATAGAACGAGGGGTAATGGTTTTAAACGGGAAGAAGGGAGATTTAGATTAGATATTAGGAATAAATTCTTTGCTGTGATGGTGGTGAGACACTGGAACAGGTTGCCCCGAGAAGCTGTGGCTGCCCCACCCCTGGAGGGGTTCAAGGCCGGTCTGGATGGGACTTTGAGCAACCTGGGCTGGTGGGAGGTGTCCCTGCCCATGGCAGGGGGGTTGGAACTAGGTGATGTTTGAGTTCCCTTCCAACTCTAACCATTCTATGATTCTATGACTCACCTTGGGATTCCCAGTGTGGAAGCAGTGGGTTGGCAGTGTGATGGAAGCAATGAAAAAACCCTCTGCTGAATAGTATGAATAAAAACATGGAACCAAATTTTCAACAGACTGAGACAGAGGAAGCAAACTGAAATTTAGTGTACACTTGAGATGCAAGATTAATGCTCCCAGAGCAAAAACATTGAGTCCAAATTCCTAAGCTAGTAAAGGTGTATTTAGACACCTAAACAAAACTGGCCTGATGTGCTGTGTCGCTGCGCACCTGTGCTTCCCAGTGGAATGGGTTGGTTTAGCAGGCTAGCTTCAGGAGCACAGGTCTGAAATTTGTGACTATGAAACAGAATAACAAATGGGGTGAGCAAAAGTTGTGTCAGCAGATGCACTAGTCCTTGCCATGGTGGTGTCCTGCAGATGTTACAGAGACGAAAGCAATTTTCCACGACAGATGATACATTCAATATATATACAATTAAAGTAATGGGAAACAAAAATGCGAAATGGGGTCACGCTCATCTGCTTTTTTGAAGATGTTTTTTCCACAGAAAGAAGCAGCTGAATGCAACTGCCATTTAGTTACATCAAAACAACATAACATGTGTGAGCGAGGGAATCCTGGCACGTTAATTGGCAGTGTAGCTGGTAATGTGCTGTGTGCTGGGCACCGATGCCTCTCTCTCTCCTCCTCTCCTTCCCCTTCATCTTTTTACCTTCTTAATAATAAAAGTAAAACTCAAGCAAAGGTTTCCAGAACACAGATAGGCATTGTTCCCTTGATGGTAGATGTGTGGGATGTACCTAACAGATTTTGTTCCACTGGGTATGAGAAAATGCACAAGTCACAGATGCACAAGATGCACAAGTCAGCATATTGGATTCACAGCACACAAGCTGCTCTGTAGTAATAATCCTTAAGCACCCTGCAGGACACTGCAGTAAATGCAAAAGACTTCACCTCTCGGAGGGACTTGGATGCCTAAAGACACTCTATCTCCATGTGTCAACCCATACTGAAATCCATGGGAATCTGGCACGGGAGTGCTTTTGTAAACATTACTAGCTGTCCACCTGCAACTTTATGTACCTAAATTCCTTTGAAAAACCTGACCTTGGATCTCAGGCAGGTAATGAACCATTTTTATACTCATTTGATGCATGTGGTGCATGTAGGCCATTAGGAGAACTATTAACTTGCTCTCCACTGCGTGAGTTTCTGGTCCTTATGACCTCTGCCGCTGGGGGAAAGCAGGCGACTCCTGGGGTAGGTGGAAGGGATCAGCCTCCTATTGCATTTGGCAGTAGGGCTCTTCCACATCCACCTGCATCCAGTTTTTCTGCCAAACTATGAGCCTTTTTTTTTTTTTTTTTTTTCCTGGTCCAGTTACATCTCCCAAAGTGCAGGTGGATGGCTAATAGAGTAGACTGGAATTTCATCCAGTTCAGCTCAGAAATCAATATGCTCCAGTCGCACCTAAGGGGCCTTGTTTTCAAAGTTGAGCGACTCTGGCGGAGGTCAGGGGCAGGGGTGGGTACTGAAAGTCAGTCCAAAGGAAAGTTTGAGAAGGGAATCTTGGGGTGAGGTACGTGGGTTCAACCCTGCTTCTGTCAATGCTAAAACCACTGTTATGGGAGTTAAGGATCCTTGATTCTCTTTGACTCTGTAGGGTCAGCTCTTTGCTGATGTTTCCTCTTGCCCTTTTGCCCGTATGGCACCACTGGTACTGTCTGTAAGCCTCCTCTTTTGAACAGCGGGAGAATATTTGATGAAACTACAGACAACATTGGTCTAAATGGGATGACCAGCACACGTTCTCAGGCAGTGGTCAAAGGCAAAGTTTCATAAACTGCATTACAAGGTTCAGGGTCTTTGCCTAGCAACGACAAATCCGGAGAGCAGTGTGAAGGCACAGGAGGATTCAGAAGTATGAAATTAGTGTATTTGCTACTGCAAATAAACTTTGCTGTGACAGTGTGCCTCACCCAACTCTGACATCGCTATCTTAGACTAACACGCAGTGATATGTACTATTAATACAATACAATTTCTAAGTGCTGTATAAATTAAAGGTTTTGCAGGTGTTAAAGCACTTAGTCCTTTTAATTTCCACTCTGAACTGTAGCCTTAAAACCTTGAAAGATGTAAGCTTAAAATTTATTTGTTAGATTGTATTTTTGCAGTATTATTAAACAAGTTGGTATTGGTCTCAGGCATTTGAACTCCATAATCTACAGGTCCAGATTAACCCTTTATATTAAATACATGTAAACAAACAAAAATAAATGGTTGAGAAGGTACTAAATCCACCGAAATTATGAACTTTGCAATGAGGATCCTTTAATTTCTCCTTTAAAAATATGAACTAAGCCTGTACTGTTCTATGCATACCAAGAAACAACGATGCATAGGAGTATTGCACAGGTTATTTAAACCCCAGACTTACTGCTAAATGCACCTGTGGTCACGAAATGCTTCATTTAATTTGATTAGTTTAGAAGCCTGAGTACGAGAAGATATGAGCTAGTTAAGGGTCTTACAACCTTTCTTATTACCAGAGGAATTTTCTCTCTAGGCAGTTTGGCACAGATAAGAACAAGAACTTCCGGTCTCCCATCTCTTAAGCCTACACTTTAGCCACACATCCCTTCCCTCCGTATCTGTGTGAAAGCTGGAAGGCCACAGTGTCTGGCAAAATATTTAATGGTTATAATACTAAAATATTTCCCACTGACTGAGGGAACTGCAGAAGTAACACATAGTGTGTGTAGGCCTCTGTCCAGGAATAATAAACTATAGGTTTCAGTCTGATGGAGAAAAAGAGCTCAGATAGCAGTGAAACAAATACATTTATCCTTATAAGACTGAAAGATATCTGTGCTGGGCCAAATATTAAGTGATAATTACTAGGGATAAGCAAACCCTGTGGAGCTGGAGGTCTTGTAAGCAGCTCAGGCTTTTAATATGTTTTGGAGCTAGCGCTTTATAAAATCCCAGGCTTAGGAAGGAAAAAAAAAGTTGGAGAGAGTTGGAAAACTCATAACTCTCAGTTTTCTGTTCCTATTCCACTGCTTCTGTTGGAATAACAGCAATGGGGATGTAGGCCCCACAAGAAGGAGAATTAAAATATTGGTGTCCCTCTCCAACCTCTAAATCCTGGTCACCTTGCAGGACACTGAGGCTGACAGACTGCCTTTCATGCACCCAGGCAGCTCAGAGGGAGCACTTTTCTCTCAGCTGAGAAAGGACAAGAGCCAGCAAGCACCAAGGTTTCCAGGCTCCGGTATGTATTGCACCCATAACAATACTTGGTGCTTTTTTCTCGAGGTTTTTGGCTGCTGCCACTGGCTTATTACCTAAGAATATTTGCATTCTATTAGGAAACAGAAAGAAAGGATAAAGAAAGTAAAACCTAGGGGCCACGTCTTCTGAAAGAAGCTGTCCTGAGCCATGACTTCTCTACTGGAGAGGTTTGCATTGCTGATTGTACCACGTATCTGCAAGAGGCTATGGTGCTGTCTATATGCCCATCACCCAAGCAGCCTCTGAGCGGTTGTTCAGCTTTCTGAACCCCAAGCAGAGGAAGGCAAAAATAGAACCCAGAGCACAGAAGTTGTGCTGGCAGCAGCATCTGGGAACAGGGAATTACTGCTCTCCAGAGATATCCAGCTGTCTCGGCAGATCGCTCCATCCTGCCAGCTGCCTTGCCCTCACCCACCGTCACCTAGTGTCACCTTTGCTAACTTGAGGCCACGGCTGCAAACTCCAGTGCTATTTCCCTGACTTCATCATACAGAGGCAAAAGGCTGCAACCTTAAGCCGAAGTGGAACAGCAAATGGTGCATACACTTACTGCGAATATGCAAATTTTTAAGACAGCTGGAAAAAATAAGTCGCATAAATTGTCACATGGAGACCTACACAGGTTTTCCTCCTTCCTAAATGTCTTCTCTTCATCTGATGTGAAAAAAAACCCAACAACAAAAAGTAGCCTGTTTTTGAAAGTGAGTGCTTTATTCCTTATCTGTTCACAGAGGAGGAAATTCCTGTTCATGAGACCCCACCTGGAGTACTGTGTCCAGCTCTGGAGTCCTCTGGAGGGATGGAGCACCTCTACTATGAAGACAGGCTGAGAGAGCTGGGGCTGTTCAGCCTGGAGAAGAGAAGGCTCCAGGGAGACCTGATAGCAGCCTTCCAGGATCTGAAGGGAGCTCCAGGAGAGCTGGAGAGGGACTTTGTCAGGAAGTCTAGTGACAGGACAAGGGGTAATGGTTTTAAACTGGAAGAGGGGAGAATTAGATTAGACACCAGAAATAAATTATTTCCTGGATGGTGAGACACTGGAACAGGTTGCCCAGAGAGTCTGTGGCCGCCCCATCCCTGGAAGTGTTCAAGGACAGGCTGGATGGGGCTTTGAGCAACCTGCTCTGGTGGGAGGTGACTCTGCCCATGGCAGGGGGGTTGGAACTGGGTGATCTTCAAGGTTCCTTTCAACTCTAACCATTCTATGATTCAATGATTCTACGAAATGAAAGAAGACCAGGCTCACTCTGCTACATACAAGACTTTGCTACCCATTCTGAAATCCAGCAGTGGCAAAGGCACAAAGGCAAGGTGCTATAAGACAGCAAAACTCAAGGTATATGCTGCCAGAAATTAGTGCAGAGAGCAAAACTGAAAGTATACGCCACCAGAAACAAAGGCAGACTGTCTTTGCTCTGCCACAACCAAGCCACTGCTATTCAAGGATGTTGCTTTCCCAAAGAGCCTAACAGGGAAATTTCATACTACTGACATGGCCAGAAACATTTTTCCTGCAGCTGCAGCTGTGTGTTTTGGCAATCCATACTCCTTTCAGCTGTAAATATCCTCCATTTACCCTATATGCAGTTTATATTGCTGGGCAGCAGTGGCAGCAGCAGCAGGAAGGGATTGGGCATAATTCTTGTACTCAACTTCTCCCACTTGCACTGCCTTTATTCAGCTCCAGATTCCACTGACTCGAAAGGGAAATGAGTAGGAGTTAGTGGCTCTGATTCCTGAAAACAGACCTCTCAAAGCAGACAAATGTAGCAACTGCCTTGCTGTGCAGTCCACAAGCTTTTACTTGCCATTACTTTTCCCACCCAGAAATGAATAGAGGTGTGGACAGCAATTTCTGTCCACGGTAAAAACTGCTTTCTGGGAGAATGGGAAGAATGGGAAAGCTTTCCAGGAGTCGTGGGGTGCAGTTGTAAGAAGTGGGATCCACCAATAATACGGGAATTTTCCCCTCTTCATAACTCAGCCAGAGCGAAGAGCTTCTGGCCGCAGCTAGGAACTCATACATTGTTAATTCAGGACCTCCTTCTCTTCACAGCAGCCCAAATTGGCATTTTGCCCCTCTTTAAGAGGAAAACAAATCTAATAATTTTGGAGTTCTGTTCCTCTTTTCAAAAGTGTGTGAGTGGGTTTGAAATGAAACAAAATATGTCCACCTCTTCCTAGTAATGCCAAATTACTGGAACTGATTGGAGGAAGGAGGGATCGGAGGGCACATTGCATGGACTCTGCACAGATTGCATGAAACAAACCTCTCTCTGTAAGACAATGCAGCTCAGTGACCAGTGAATTGAGCGTGGTCCTCTGAGACAAACCCCAGGCCAAATACATCACTACGCTATGGCTGTTTGCAGAGGAACTGAGAGGTGCAATAGGTGCATTTATCAAAGAGTATATGCTGGAGCCTGCCGGTCTGAATTCTACTTCATCTGGCACAAGTTGGGTGTAGCGATGTTTGAATTAATGACCTGATGTCAGTAGAAATGAAATCCAAGTCAAGACTTGAGTCCAGAAATAAACCCTCCACCACCTCCTCCCTATTTTGTTTCCCTGTCCCTCTGCCCTTTCCTCTCTGCCCCAAGCTGAGCTGAATAGTATCTTGTCACTGAATAAACTGGCTGAAGATGACTTCTGCTGAGCCAGGTTAACCACAGAAATGCAGCCGTGTAAACCAAACAACAAGCAAGGAATTTGTAAGGCAAATTATCTTATTTGAGGCCTTAATACCGTCTGCAAGGGGTGTAACTCATACCAATAACTGTGTAGATTGCTCCAGTCTCTCTCCAGAGATGTAGCAACACACAAGGAGTGTGAGCTAGGGAAGAAAGTCTGGAGGAGGCACCAGTCTGTTTGCATTATGTAGTCATAGTGCTAGCTGGAGTTGACTTGCAGCATCTGTGAACAGGCTTCTCCTAATAAAGAGCCTCTTTAATTGAAGGATAATGAAATCCTGCCAATTTATTACCTAGGATAGAAGTGATGGAGGAGTGACGCCGACACTGAGGAAGTGTGTGTGTTTAAGAAGAGAACAAGGCAATGTTTATGGAGAGAAGCAGGATGACTTGCTCCACAGGAAAGCTGGATTTCTAGACAAATAGAATTGCATAATCAATCATTGAAACAGCACAAAGGAAAAGAGGATCCAAAATACAGAACTGACCATAAGGATTAATAAAGCAAAGGTTTGTCCCTCTCTCATACTCTTGTGCTTTTGCTAGGAAATGCAGGGATAATAGATAATTGTATATGATTTTAGGCAGAAAGATACTGTGGACAGGTATTGGGGTTGGGATGAAAGTGGGGAAAGCATTTTGTTTTTACCTAGAATCACCAAGAAGAGGGCAACTTAGATATGTGAGTTACACAATGGAGAACTCTGGTATCCACATGTAACTCCAGAGACAAAAAAGATTTCCTAATCAGAAACAGCATCATTTTTGTGAGACATGTGATTTCAGTTTGCAGGAGAAAATGTCAAGAGAAATATCTCCAGCCCTGGGGAAACGCATACAAATGTCAACAGCACCGAAGCTGTCCAAGGGAAAATCAAACCAGTGACAGCCATTAGTCGTGCAGAACAAGTACATCCATGCAAGATAAAGAAGCCAATGATTCAGGACACAGCCAGACTGAAAATCATGGCTCAGCTGTACATCCTGCGGGAAGAACATGAAAGGCAGAAATTAACATTCTCAGCCACTGAGTACAAGTGCAAAGAGGGTAAGAAATCTCTCCCAGCAACACAGCCAGTTGAGAAGGAAGAGCAGCTTTTGGCAGATGAAGGAGATTGTAAGAGGGCTGCAGGTGTCAGGATTTAAGGAAAGATTGGGAAAATGAGTATTAAGGTTGGTGACAGCATTAGGGTTTTAAAAAGAAGGGGTCAATTTCATTGCCCATTCCTGCAGCCCTCACAGAGCTAGGAGAAATACTGCACTCCAGCACCAGCAAAAGGCTTACAGCTTGGGAGACAGGGGGTCAAAAAGCTGTGGTATAGCTTTGGGCGAGTGTTGGCATGTGAAGAGTGGAGGTGAAAAAAGCAGCATTATTGCTACATCCTTCAAGACTTGTAGGAACAGGGTAAGGAAGGGTGAAAGATGAATATTATTTCTGAGGCATCTTTAGTTCTGACCACACCTACAGTTCCAGATTAAACTTCCAATTGAGGTCTGAGAAGGTATGCATGATCCTTCATTCTGTGGCTTTCAAAGAAAAGTGGATTATAATTAGTGTCCTATGCTCATGGGACCAAGGTCAGGATTAGGATTTGGGAGAGCAGGGACTGGTCAATTTGATTTACTCCTGGGCTGTGAGGGCAACTCAGCTAAGAAACTGATCTGATATGGCAGGGAGAGCCTGTGGCTGTGGCTGGATTTGTGGCTGTCTCAGATCACTGGCCACACTTGATAAAGCCATGTAGGTCTTGGATTTAGGAGCATGGATTGGCCATAGAAGGTTAAACCAGGCTCTGAGAACGATGATAGGGAAATGCCTCGAGTATAAAACAGAAGCAGCCTGATAGTACAGGCAATTTTCATGACCTTGTCTAGTCTTACCTCGCCTTGAGCACATGTGAACAGTATCCAGAGGTCATCCAGCCAAGGATTCTGTGCCTTAGTTAAATGATCTGAAAAGAAGCAACTTCCTCAGCATTTTGAAATGTGCCTCTTTCTGATTTGATTTGATTGCCCTAGTTCCTATTGAAAGAGACAGTGAACAAGTGATTGCCACTGATCCTTTCCATTCTGACAAAGATTTTGTTAAACCTTATCATGCTCTCCCCATATGTTCTCCTTGCTAGAATAGAAATGCCTATATGGCCCTTGTATGACCCTGTTTTATTACATTTTTATCCATAACCCAATACTCAACATCAAATTAGGTTAGAACTCTTCAGTTTTCCAAGAAGAAAGGAAGAGTTAGGTTGGGTTTGCTTTGAAATAAGAATATAACATACTTCTGGCAGATCCTATGAGGCACATCAATGCCATAAGGTCTGTAGTATTTGGGAGCTGCTAAGCTGTGGTTATGCCTAGGTTTTGAAGGGGTTTTCTGAAAGAGATACTGTTTCTGACTGAAAGCTCTGTCTGCATGGACAGAATCAGATGTAGTTCATGGTTGCTTCTGAGGACAGGCCTAGGTTTGTTTCAGAATTCAGAAAACACAAACAGAAGAGGTAGGACTTCTGATGCATCCAGCAGGACCTGCAGAGTCAGAAGGAGGATTGGAATGAGGAGGAACCTCTGCCACCAACTCCTTCAGCCACAGAGGATATCAATACAGATCAATTTTTATCTCTAAAGCTGTATAAACATCAATAAACAAAATTTGTTCCTAGACACTGGAAAGCATTCTTCTACAGTATCAAACTGCTAGAAATGGGTGATTTTGCCTTGTTGTCAAGCAATTTTAGGGCACACTTTGGTAGCTAGGACACTTTAGGAAATACTCTTACTTCTCAGCATGCTTCCTCTGCCAGGGGTCCCAGCAGCATGCCATGGGCAGCTGGGAGGAGGAGACAGTGGACACCCCAGTGTGGACAGCCTCTTGGAATCCCTCACACCACAGTCTCTGACTCTATGTACTTCTTAGGCCTGGAGCTCCAGGGAGCATGCGTTGGGTTTCCATACCTCCTGTTACCAGGGGACAGGGGAAATATTTGGGTGACCTATAACAAAGGACAATAAAGAGAATAAGCTGACATGCCTTGGAGGAGGACTTAATTTGCCACTGCCTGAGCAAAGGGTCTCCCATGACACCTTCAGCAAATGAAACCAGGGACTATCTAGGAAGGACATCATTACTACCTATTGTAAGCTCAAGGGGCAGCTGCAGCAACCACTTGCATGTACTTCCCTATAAAGATCAACCCTGACAGGTATGTCTGCTTAGCCAGCCATATGCATATGCATTGCTTCAGTAAACCTCATCTGCTGCCTTGACAGAACAATCATAGGGCTACCTTGAGCCACCATGGCACAGAGTTGCAGCACAGCTAATGTCTTCCTGGCAAGGGTTGGGATTAGGAGGTAAGGGTTGGAATTAGGAAGCAAGGAGCTGCTTTCCTTCCCGAATCTTGGAATTTCAAAGGCTACAGCTTACAAATGTGAGTTTGCAACTCAAAATGTAATATGTTTATATTGTGAACTGTGTTGGATTACTGCCATCAGGTTTAGGGTTGGGGTGAGCTCAAGGGTTGCCATTCAGTACATGGAAACCTAGAACGAAACGCAAGCCTAAATCTTGCAGGTGCTGGCAGAGAAGGATGAAGAAAGTAGTTGTTAGTGTGGAGAAAGGGTGTATGATTGATTTTTTC
The DNA here is from genome assembly GCA_013400375.1 of Thinocorus orbignyianus. Lineage (NCBI taxonomy): Eukaryota > Metazoa > Chordata > Aves > Ciconiiformes > Thinocoridae > Thinocorus > Thinocorus orbignyianus. Next base: position 1,129,738 of record VXBW01003915.1, on the reverse strand, counting down.
TGTCTAGCCTCTGACTCAGCTCAGAATGAATACTATAGCTAGGAAAAGAAAACCAAGAGGGCTAGTTCTAATATCAAACCTTGGAATTTCAAATAACTTCTCTCTTGACTTGTAAGCATCTCTTTCAGATGTTTAGGATTTTTAGGACGGGGAGAGAAGAAATATAAAATGAGGTTTATTTCTGAGTCTTGCAAGTTTTGCTGTTACAAAGATGGAGAAATGTAGTTAGCAGGAAGAATTAGTTCAGAACGAACCTCTAATAGTTTTTAATTTCTGTTTCAGATCACAGCTAGGAATACGGTTAGGTATACTGACAGAATTTCTTTCAGAAAGGAAAAAGTAACAATATTATTCTCGAGTATTAAAGGTTTTCCCAGATTCATGGGTTCATTTGATAGAAATTATTTAAGTTTCGTTTCTGTAAGGAGGCAAATGTCCCTTTCAGGGTTGAAGCTGGGGAGGAGGAAAGCTCTGAATAGTTTTATGCTTGTACCTTGCGAGTCATAACAGGTAAGATGAAGGACACAGCTAGCAGGAAATAATAACTGATGAGTAATTTCAGCACTTCCAGAATCTGTCTTTCAGGGAGAGGAAGACTAGAACTTTTCTTACTCTGGGAACTTGCCAACATGACCAACATGAGGCAAGTAGCTTTCAGGTCGGATAGTTTATGATTAATTTTATGGTTCCCATGAGTTGCAGGTTGTTTAGTCCGAGTCTATTTTAAACTAGTTGCATCTGATGAGGGTTAAGAAACTAGTCATAGCTGATTTTCCCCTACTAACTTCATCCCACATTCTACCCTCTCGGTGGCTGTAAGATTCAGGAACAAATCCAGCTTCACGGTTTTCATTGCCTAAACCATACCTTGAAGAAGAAGCCGTTGCAGGAATCACACCCAGTGTAAAATTTTTGTCTCTGCCACCTACATAAATAGTCTTCCCTCACTGGAAACTGAGATTCAGTACTAAAGTGAAAGCTAGGATGCCTCAAACCTGAGGCATTGACCAAACCTGAAGAAAGAGCCATGATTTACTATAGGCTTAAAGGAATTATAAGCCATTTCTCCGCAACCTTAGCAATCCTTTAGGGCTTGCAAGATTTAGGCAAGAGAATTTCTCTGCAGAGTAAGCCACAGAATTTCTCTCTTTCCGAAGATACTTGCAAAGCAAAACTAAATTATAACATTTAGAAACACTCATATTCAAACCCAAAACAGTAGGCATCTTTTCCTTTTGCCACCATAGGGAAACCGCTGGATTAGGCTTAGTATTCAGAGTAGCATGGACTGAATATTTTAGGTTGTTATTACCTAACAGGTCATGTTGTAGGACTGAAGATCTGCCACATTCAAAGACCAAGCACCAGAGAAGGTACCAGAAGGGTGTTTACCTGTTCCTGGCCTCTACAGTAGCATTAAGACAACAGTAACATTTGAAATAGGGGAAGTTTTCAAGCAGGAGGCACCATGGGACAATTTATTTTCTTCATTCTGCAAGTCCTCCAGGCAAGAGGTGATGGATAGCTCAGGAAGAGCATGTAGTTTACTATTTCTGGCCTCTTGAAGGTAGGCTACATTAGGTCTAGGATTCTGAAGACAAACTGTAGTCTTCTGTAGTTTGCAAGACTTGTTTCTACATAGGTACTTGAATAAGGATCAGGTCAGCATTAGGTATTTAAAATCAGATTTTTCAGGTCAGTATTTTCAGATCTGCAGAATATGATAACATCTGCCCATGCTGCCTCTAGGTCTCTTCTTTGTTTCCAGCACTTAGAAGATTCTGGCTCCAGACCTTTTCTTTGCCTCATTGGAGAGGAAATGACCCAGTTATAAAGTTAATTCATCAGTTCCTCATTTTCTACAAACAGACCTACTCCTCATTGTAACCTGCCAACTTACTACAGCCACAAAACTAAGCATTTCTGCCAGCTAGTTTCAGTTGCTTTTCTAGTCATGATAACATCAGAAACTATACTTATTCATTCAGACTTGCTGTCATGAGTTCACGGTCCATCACAGAAATTTACAGCAGGTAACCATAAACCGTAATTTTTCAGTTTCTGGTATTGTCAATTCAGAGGCTAACCAACGATACCACAGTCATTGTACCACAGACTAAAGATTCACGATTAATTAATGATCAGATATTGGTTTTCTGGTAGGTTAAAAGTTAGGATTAGAGTTCAGATAACTTTTGGGGCAGCTAGGACTAAAGAGATAGTTGGGTACTGCGTGACCTATAGGACTAGCAACTAGGCTATCAGAGAGAAATGGTTTGTGACTAATTCTCTTACTGTTAGGGGTCTCTGGACTATTAACCTTAATTTTAAGGTTAGGGTTCAGAAGATGCAGGTCATCAGACCTAGATTTATGACTGGATTCTGCAAAGCCCAGAGGGCCAGACTGATGGCTTGAACAGGAATGAGCAAATGATTTGTAGTTGGTGGCACTTAGGGATGACTAGGCCATGGGAATAATGTAGCAAATGGTTTGCACAGATGCCAGTTTTGGCCTCAGCAAAGATTTGGATTGGTAGGAAGCAATCAATAAGTTAAACTGTCATTTATATTTAATTAACTCATCACCAAAAAAGGTTTATATGAATACACTAGATTAACAAATTTAACAGATTTACTTCTAGTCTATTGGAAATACAACATTGTTAAGCAAGTGACACAAGAGTGGGCTAATTTATCATGTCACTACTTCTTATTCAGTGCAAATTTTCAGGAAGAAACAAACACATACACAAAAACATATTGGAAGGCAAAGTTTGCTGTCTCTGACAGGTCAACTCAATAATAGCAGGTCAGCCCAAATCATGCAACTAATCTGATTTTTTTTTTCTCAGTATGAGACAGGGACAAGAATAATTACTTTATTCAATATTTTCCAGCATATAAATCCATATTTCAAGAAGATACATACAAGACAAGTTGAAGACTGAAATTAATTTCCATGTGCAGTTCAAAATCTAGCCATGATAAAGTCACTAACAGTAGTTTTTAAAAATGACTGTAACCATTACAGCCAAAAAGCAGCACAAAATAAAACAGTGATATAATAAAGAGAAAGCCTTCAAAGCAAGGTGGAAGAGTGCTAGATAGCAGAATGTTGAAAAGACTTCCACTTCCCAGTAGAGTGGGAGGTTACTACCAAAATTTCTTTGGGTAGAAGTGCTCAGTGTTCTTGATGCCAGTCATGGCTTGTGGTACTGGACCTATTCCTAGTCACTTGACTATTTCATCATGTTTGGCATGTGTCATTAGTCTCAATGTTATTGTCACAAATCTCGCTAGCTACTAAAGTTTTCTGGTAAGAACTAAACTATCTTTCCTGATAAGAACCAACTAGAGGGACTCAGGCACCAAGTATGTAATTCACCATCGTCCTGTTGCAGTAGCCAAAGGTAACGAGAACAAGATACCCAGTTAATCACACGATAACAATCACAACCAATTCTGAAGCAAGTTCTAGGAGTGTAATGTATGTGAATGCAGACAAGATGAACCCAGACATCTTTTGATCTCTGAGAGATACTGGTCAGACTTGAGAGAGAGATAAAAATAATGCCTAGACCAGGAAATTAAAGGGGGAATCCACTGATTTACATGCATGGTCTATTGGTTTTCTGGGTTCTGCTTCCTCCTTCCTGCTCTGCCTTAGACAATTAACATATGATGATACCATACATAGGTGGTAACAGAATGGACCTCTAAAAGAGTAAGGGTATCCTGAAGAGCCTCAGTCTGTGAGGCAGAGGAGGCAACAGCTCTCAGATAGGGGTAGCTCACTTGTAGGACCTCAAGACGATTGTAAGAAAAAGGAGAGGAAGAGGCAACTCAACTTGTCCCTCTTTTTCCCTCTTTCTTTTGCTTTTTTTTTCTTCGTGGAAGCTTTCTACCTTTCTCTGACAGGCAATTAAAGACAAGGGCATTCCTTTGAGCTAGCAGTGGCACAGGGATAGGAAGTTCACAGGACCAAAGGCTGAAGATCTCTCATTGTGTGCAGCTACCAGCCAGCTGCCCATTGCCTTCCCCTCCCTGTGCAATGGTGAGCTGAGCAAGGCTGAAGGGATGAGCTGCGGTTCTTGTGTTGGTGACATGGGTAAGGCTGCATTTCCTCTTTCAGGAGGTGTTCAAGGTCATCTGCTTTGTAAAATCAGAATTAGCATAAGCACGGTAAATAGGAAAGAACTACACACTTTGAGTTTCTTCTGGTATCCAAGCATCAAATGAAAAGCAGGAAGCATTTTTCAATCAAATAAAAAGGTAGCTTTTCCCTTTCTTAACTCACAGTAGAGCCAGCTAACCCCTTGCCACAGGATATTGTGGGATACCACAAGTTAACTTGCACTTAAAAATTCATGAACAAATTCACAGAAGAAAAATCCATCAGAGCTACTAAAAACAAAGGCCCCATCTCTGGCTCAGGAATTACCCAAGCCACAAATTCCTGCAGACTGAAGAGCGCTTTGAGGAAGTCTTGCTACATTTGCCCTCTTCCCACAGCCTTCTTCAGTCATCTGGAACTGACCATCCTCAGAAATAAGATAGTGGGTTAGAGATGGACCTTCAAGCTTAAGCCAACTGATAGTTGTGAGGCAAATGCAAGACAGAGGTAGAGAAGGGCATGACTATTACTATGGAATAAGTGCAGAAAGTTTAGATGTCACAATAAATGGAACCAAGCTCAGAAATTTGGAATGCTGAGCTTTAGCCATCACTGGAATTAAGATACACCAGTAGTGCAAGCAACCATCAGAGCACCACCAAACAATAAAGGAGAAAAAGATAGGGTGGGGCAGGTCCTTCACTACCAGCAACAAATTCAACCACATAGTGGGAGTTTCATTTCAAAACCAATTTATTTGAACATCTGTGAGACTTATGAGGCTGTAATGGGCTGGCAAGATGAGATTCCTTGTCTCTTCTGTGACTTATGTGCTTGTAATGTCTAGCCTCAGAAAAATCAGCAAGTACTGGCACAAAGGACATGGCAACAACATTTTAAAAGGGAACATGTAGCAACCTGCATGGAGCTTGGAGGAAGGAATCCAGGCTGCTACTGGCCAGAGGGAGACAAAGCAGCAGGAGAGTCAGTATGCACTGGAGGGATGCTAGCTGCAGCGGTGGTACATAATTTTTGACCATCTCTCTTCTACCAGAAGTTTTTCAGTAGCCTTCTGACACACAAAGCTTATCCCAGTTCCTAGCCTAATGCATACACATGTAATTCATAGCTGTGCATTCTTTCACCCTTAATTTATTTTAGCTTAAAAAACTCTTCTTGAAATCCAGTATTGACTATTCTCCTTCTCACTGTTCCCGTACCTTCAAATCAGCTCCACCTCTTCACTTGTGTTTATAGAGATTACTAATTTCCTGCCTCAGCCTCTTTTTCTGCCAGACAAAGCAGGCAAATCTGTTTTTATTTTCTCCCACAAAACAGACGTAAGTTCTAGTTTAAATTCATCATCCTTCACCATACAAGGCCAGAACTGTACACAGTGCACCCTTCTTTGATATCACCTGTGCCTTCTTAGTGCTAATATTTTAACAGTGTTAATATTTTTAAAATTAAAATTTAAAAAATATTTCAAAGTTAAGATTTAATAGTGTTAATATTTTCCTAATTTTATTGAAGTTATCTTTGACATAGTTTAAGGATTTCATTTGCTGCTTCCTGGGCTCCTTCAAATGACATGAAGATTTGTTGTCACAACGGAAGCCAAAACCCCAGGCCTTTTTCCTCCACATGCATAGGAAAATTGATGAGTTCTCAGCCTAGAGCAGAAATTTCTGGCTTTAGCTCTTTATGTGCCTGACCTCACAAACAGTCCAGTCCTCAGTGTCATATGATTCTTTGTGTATATTTGGATCTCTTCTTTTTTTTGACAGTGGTTGCCGTCTTGAAGTCCAGAGCAGATTGTACTAGCATACCGCTAATTCTCTACGTGTTACCAATGAAAATACTCAACTAGTTAAGGACCAAAACTATCTTTGCAAATGTCTACTTGTGTTCTCTTGCCAGCTGTCCTTAACTTGTGAGTACCAGCCATTTCTTGCCTACCCCTTTATTGATCTTGCAGCTTCAGTGTTACTTCCTTTCTGTTGCCTTTTAACAATTTATATGATCTACAAGAAATTTTTAGTGAAGCACAAAAACAGAATCCACCACATATCAAACACAGATATTAGGTTACCCTGGCACGACAAAATTTGATAGATCTTAGTTGCAATTTAGCTCTTTTCCCCATCATTTCTAATTGTTCTTATCTTTAAAATACAATCTGCCATGCTGCATTTTAGGCAGGTGCACCTAGAAAGCGAGTAAATTCCCCAAATCAGATTTCCTCCCTTTCAGCAGCACTAAACTTGTGCTTTCAATTTACTAGAAATATTAAATATAATTTCATAGTAACGTGTCATTTACTCTTGTTAGCTACTTGGCACCAACCCTTTTATAGATTTATTAAATTACTTTCCTGGTGACCTGCAATTTCATGTTACAGTTCTTTTGGCATTCAGAAGTGGAGATTATCTACTCTCCTCACTTGATTGCAGTAAACATTCTGAATTTTCCTTTGCCTCATTTTGGTTTCTTCACATCCTCATTCCTGTTTGCCATCCTGCCCATCATCGCTTTTATTTGAAAAAGGAGGTAAAGAATTTACTCAATTTTTGGGGGTTATACTTTGAGAATCAAATTCTTGCCATATCTTTAGTTTATAGAGTATTCTAATTTCCATCTCTTCACTTCTTTTATTGCCTTTTTATTTCTATAACCAAATAAATTCTTGCTGCTTGCTTTACTTTTCTTTTCAAGGTTCAACTCAGCCTGATTTCTGGCAGTTCTCACTTTGCCTGTATACTTCCTGACATCCAAGACATAGCTTTCTTTGCCAGTTGATCCTTTTTTCCACCCCTTGTAAGCTGCCTGCTTACTCTTAATATCCCCTTCGAGATGGTTATTCATCCAGTTAGGACTGGGGCCCTCTTGGTAAGTCTTTTCCACCCACCTTGTTGGGTTCCAAATTGCAGATAGTTTTGTTCCTTTGACTTGAGAAATTCCAAACTTCCTCCACATTCAAATCCCTGTATTTTTAATGCCAGTTGACTTCACTAACTAGTTCCCTTAAAATCTTACAAAATAATACGGATATTTCAGAGCGTACACCATTATAGTCCTTCATATGTTTAAAGTACAAGTACTACTAACTTCAGTTGCAGCTGTGAATGCTCAGCACTTTTGCAAACCAGACCCTAGAGTCCCCTGTCAGGACCCCAGAAATGAGGAACACACAATTAGTGACCACCTGTGGAAACGTGTGATGCCTGGCAAGGCACAGGGACCGAATGATAAAGAGAAAGGGAAAGAATTCAGCTGTGTGAACCAGTATTCAACTATTCTAGCCACAAGACTTGTTCTTTCTCTTCCTACAGCTGCCTTGTTGCATTGCTATACATCTCACGGGCTTTTGTAACTAATGAAGCAAGAGTATTAAAGACAATACCTTGCCCTAGTACTCATTCCTGATTCACTCTCAAAGCAGGTCAGTGAGTAAATGGCCTGTGGAGAAAAAAAGCAAACAAAACTCCCCCAAAACACTCTGTCTGCAATTTAAGATGGTATCAGAGAGCAGATTTGTGGAAGAGGGCAGGGAAATGTAAGCACGATTGCAAAGTTTAGAGTGCTTTGGAAATTTTCAAACTTCTAGGTATACAACCGAAACTTTAATAGTACTCCAAATATGTATTTTTTGTGTGCATTTTGGCTTGTTTTTTTATGTTTTCTGAAAGCAAAGTGGAAAAACAGAAGTTCCATTGTGTAACTACTTGTAAGCGCTGCACTGTCAACCATATGAATTTTCCAAGTGGATCTAAGTAATTTAATAGCATAGCTTATAGAAATAGGTTGTTGACCTCTTTATTGGCAACACTGAAGTGGGATAACACACACTCTGGTAGCATTTAAGCAGACTTTCACTGACAACAGAGTAACTGTGATAGGACCTAAATATCACATGTACTTCTGCATCTTCCTCGGCTATTTGTCTATCCCATGTTGGCACTACCACGCCTGTCTTGTCTTCTCTGACACACCTTTGCCTTCACTGATCTCTTTGCTGCTGCTGCTGTCTCAGGATCCAAATTTCATTTTTCTCATGAAACCATTCCACTAGCTTGTCCCAGCGCAGCTCTCTCCTTACCTAAAAATCTGAGTCCTCTGGATACTCATGCAGAGTCCTTTTTCTTCTTCCAGTTCTAGTCTTAATGTCCAGGCCGCCTCAATTCCTGTTTTACATCACAGCTCCTTATCTACTGAGTCTTGCTGTTCTATGGCAACTTCTCCCAACCATCTACCCTTTTTTGTTGTTATATATGTTTCAACACACAGGATACGTGTAGTCTTTGTACTTGCCTTCTCACCAGCTCTTTGCCCTCAACTCTTTACCCAACCCGTTAGTTCCAATTTTTGCTTCATGATCGGGACTTCTCTCTAGCAAACCTCTCTCTCCCTCTCTTCCTTCCTCTGCCCAGATGTCTTCTAATCCCCTTTTAATTGCCCAGCCAGCACGTTCTTATCCACTGTCACAGGATCACACAACCACAGAATGACACAGGGTTGGAAGAAACCTCTGGAAGATCATCTCCTCCAACCCCCCTGGCAAAGCAGGTCAGCCCAGAGCAGGTTGCACAGAAACATGTCCAGGCAGGTTTGGAATGTCTCCAGAGGTGGAGACTCCACCACTTCTCTGGGCAGCCTCTTCCAGGGCTCTGCCACCCTCAAAGGAAAGAAGTTCCTCCTCATATTTATATGGAATTTCTTATGTTCAAGTTTGTGCCCATTACCTGTTGTCCTCTCTCTTTCCTTCTTTTTCCTGGTGGATTCTGCTCAGTCCTTATATATCCTTATCCTCCACCTGATGCCTTGCCCCTCTTCCCAGACAGTTAGAGATTTTCTTCTTAATATCAAGAACATCTCCTGACAGTGATTGTGACAAATCAATTTATACATTCAGGATAAGAAGATTTCTTTCAATGAATTTTGGATGTTTTTCTTTTATACTCAATATATGTCCCAGTCTGCAGAAAATATGTTTGGTGTTAGATATGTGTGCATCAAATCCTCTTCCTGCCTCTTAAGCATGCCTCCCCATTTTTTCTCCCCACTTTCACTAAGATGGAAACAGCCCAGCCTCTCAGGCACACAAGAATAAATTTTTTTACTTCTCTTACGTGACCCGTTACAGTGAAATAAACTCAAATAGAACATCAAGAATGGAAAATTGGACATCTTCTAAATACATAGATAAACTAAGGTATTGGGAGGGAAAGAGAGGGAAATATTTTGCATGGACAGTTTACAAACCCACAGCACTCTCAGAAGTGACTGCTGCTCCATGGGTACAGATGAACTGAAAGAGGGCTGGTCTCTTTGATAACTCGGTGTTTCAAATCAAATAACCCACCTTATACCAGTTGCTAGCACGTTTTAAGGTACGTTTTATTTTTACATGGGATGCCTTGCAAGTGCTGTCACACGAACTAGGGTGAGAGGTGACAGATTGCAGCATTACTCAATCTCATTCATACTTGCCAGCCAGAATTAGCTTTGACAGTGCCACAACCCATACTGGATTTAGTACCTTTCCCAGACTTTGAGTTTCCCTTCACATAGAGTCTGCCTATTTTGACTTCCCGTGTAGCATGAGCTGGGGTGAGGAACCCCAGCTTTGGAGCTAGCAGGCACAGGGAGAAAAAAAAAACACCAAAAAACAAGCAATCAGACAAAACCCCCAACACTTATTTAAATATGCACCATGCTGCCAGGTAACAAACCTACTGACCACAGGCTCTGCATCCTGTGAAATGACATGATCTCAGCAGAATGCTGCTTCTGCAGCATCCTGCCATGTCCTAATGAAGACAGCCTACCAGAGAATAAAGATTAGCTGTGTTGGAGACCTCCATGGGTGAATTCAATTAAGCAAATTCAAAGGCATGTTGGGTGGGTAATTCCGGAGCAGACTGTTACTATCACTAATGTAAGCCACACGGCAATATTTCACTGCCAAGGCTTTGATCTGGTGATAAAACAATGTCTCAGGAACATAACACCAGGAGAGAAAAAAAGAAAAGAAAAAGTATCTCCATTATGCAAATGACTGCTTCCCCCTACCTGCTCCCCTCCCTCCCCCTTACTGTAATGGTGAGAGTTGTTTCAGAGTGTTAAAATTGGGCTTGAGAGGAGTTTTCTTTTCCAATCAGCTTATTTAGAAGTTAGAATTGTCGCTCTGTTCTCAATATATAACTAACTGAGCAGTAACTTAAAACCTCGAGCTATGAGTACCTTTGGATGGAGACCAAGAAACCTGAACTCTATACCCTTGCATCTCTGATTAGCTAGTACCATGCCTGTATTTAGTATGAGGAGTGTTTCAAAATGATTTGAAATGGGTCTTTCAGTGCTGTGCTCCAACACAGGTTAACCACCTGAGAGGTAAAGAGTGCCAGACTACACCACAAATTTTATTCTGAAACAGCAGAGGCTTGGTTTCTCTGGATGGCTAAGCCAAAGACCTGGGAAACACATCAGGAGGAGTCATCTTCAACCAGGTTTTCAAACATGCCTCCTCCCCTTCAGAAGTGGGGCTAATCAAAGCAGGGCCAAAGGCTGTTTGCAAGTTTTGCGAACCTTAACAAACCACTTCTTCAACAGACCATCCTGGTCTGAACTTTGAGTTCATAATGAAAACGGAAACCTGGCCGGTGTTTGGTGGTTTGGGATTTGACAGAGAATATTTCACATGGCCCTGGTTATTGGCTGAAGAAATGCAGTGTGGCTGTGTCTACAAAACAGAACTAAATCCCCGAAAACTGGACTGGTAAAATAGCGACTGTTGTTACAAAAATTGTAATGTGCAGTGGCAGCCTAAGTACTTTTGCGGTGGCTTTCTGCAAAAAGCCCATACTTAGGATGGATTTGGCACTATTTCAACTGCACTATCCTTTAATTGTCTAGCCCACAGCTTTCATCACAAGTACCTGAAGATCTGGCGTTTGGCTGAATGGGAACATCTTCCAAGAGTCCAGGGTAACTGTAGAAGAACCATCTGTACTCTCGGGGAAGAAACATAAATCTCCAATAGGTCTGCTAAAGCTTCAGGAAGGAAGTGGACCTTTGACACAACAGCCCGCCTGCTTCTCTTACAGCCAGCACTACGCAACTTTTGTAAGTGGTGCTCACGAATGGAAACAGAGATTTTGTCCACAAATGGTAACAGACAGGAAAAAACCTGCATAAATCCTTATGCCTGACATGAAATATAACTCATGAACAAATGAAATGTCAATTTTTCAGTGCATGTAATAATCCCCGTACCTGCCGTAACAGCGGAGATCATCCTGTGAAGGGAGGGATCTGTGGATGAGCTGTGGACTCAGCACTTTTCCAGCTGTTGCTTTCTATAGTTCTGGACAGGGACAATGAGGCAAATGGACATTATAGCCCTGATCAGTTTGGAATCAGGCTGCTAGTTCTGATAGAGGGGGAAAAAAAAAAAAGTTTTGTTTCAGACTAGTATCTTTTCTATATTATAGAATCATAGAATCATAGAATGGCTAGAGTTAGAAGGGACCTTAAAGATCATTGAGTTCCAAACCCCCTGACCTGGGCAGGGACACCTCCCACCACATCAGGTTGCTCCAAGCTCCATCCAACCTGGCCTTGAACCCCTCCAGGGATGGGGCAGCCACAGCTTCTCTGGGCAACCTGTTCCACTGCCTCACCACCCTCACAGGAAAGAAGTTCTTCTTAATATCTAATCTAAATCTCCTCTCTTCCAATATAAAACCATTACCCCTCATCCTATCACTCTGCTCCCTGACAAAGAGTCCCTCCCCAGCTCTCCTGTAACTCCCTTCAAATACTGGAAAGCTGCTCCAAGGTCTCCCTGGAACCTTCTCTTCTCCATGCTGAACAGCCCCAGCTGACTCCAGCTTTATAAAGTGCATTGAAAAGGATTCTTCCTCTCCTCCACTATTAGTTTAGGAAGTATAATGTCAAAGGAGTGACAAAAACAATTTGGCCACAGCCAGCAAATGAAGGACACCGAATGTGAGTCAGGTGGGCTGGTGTAAATGGGTGTTGTTCTCTGGGCTTCAGTGAGGTTAGGGGCAACCAAGTGATGATTTGCCTCTATATCCCTATGCTGATGCACATGGATGGCGTACGATGGGTAACTCTCCCAAGCAACAATAGGATTCAAGTGCATAAATCTTTATGCGTTATGATGAAATATATCCCATGAAAAAAGCACTTCTATTTTGTGTTTGTGTCATAAAACTTAAAAGAAGTGAAAATTTTAGCTGGGAGGGAACTTTTATGACCTAGTTATAAATCTCTGTAAGGAGCGGTTTGCTATTGAAACACTGACAAACTCTCCAGCAGAACAGTGCCAGTAACATCCCCTCCAAACTCGACTCCAGTGCAGTCAGTGCGTCTCATGCCACCATTTAGAGTCCGCAATGAAATAACCAGTACAAAGAGAGGAAAGCAGTCATTTCTGAATTACTGTCTCTCTTCAGAAAATGACCACAAAAACTGGGTAATTTTGTTACTAGAATGTTGTGGTTCACATGTTCTAACAAGAGACTGTCAAAGAGAAAGCAACATATTCCCTCTTGTATATGTAAACAGGAGAAGGGGAGGACTAAGAAATTGGTTACAACGGTACTGGTGTGACAAAGAGAAAGCGTTCTGTGTTGTGCTTAGAGACAATTAAATGGTTTTTAGATTCCTCTTTGTCTATTTCATAAGACTGTTTAATAATTTTTCCCCTCCTCTAGTTCTGTTTCATTGCTACTTAAATCACATTTCTGCTTTTTAATTTTTCTTTTTTTCCCCTTCTGATTATAGGCATGAAGCTTAATGAATCTAACAAAAGCTTTTCAAAAATTCTCTGTCTTCATATCTTTATCATACTGAGGTGCCTTGATCAATGAATCAGTCTTTCTGTACAGTTTGTCTCCTGTGCCCTTTCCTGACAAGACTGCTCTTAAGAGAGAGAATGACATTTCTGTTTCATAATCCCACTGATGGAATTAATGACTATGCTTATTAATTAGGATTATTGGAATTTCCCCTCTTTCTGTTTCATAGTAGCACTCCACCTCTGCTTGCCAATCATCATTAAAACTACCGACTCTATCACATTCTGCTTTTTAAAATGAAGCAAAATGTTTGGCTTGGCCCTGTGCCAGGAATGGGGTCATTCCCAAACTTGTAATAACATATCCTTGGCTGATGTTTCTTGGTAACTTGTGTAAATAGGAAAAAACAGTTGCACTGCGGGGGTTTAGCTTGGCCACATGTGACTACGGTTAAAAGAACATGGGAAGAAAATCAGTGGTCTTTCCATGGTTAGCCGTCCGGTTCGACAGTGAGCACACTGCAGAGGGATAGACGTGCAGACGTGCACAGAGCAAACCCGCTTTCTTCGCTCAGCCACAGCCTCATGCTCCACGTCCCTTCTTTGCTGTGAACCAGCTGCCTTGGAGCTAAGATGGAGAGCTGAGATTCGAAGATGAGCCTAGCAGTAACACAGTGAGGTCTCCCAGAATATTCCTTCTGCTATCTTCTACTCACCTCTGGCAACGCTAAGATCCTGTTACAATTAAACACTCATCTCAGGAATAACGACATTACAAGTAGTTTTCTTGGTAGCATCCTCTGGATAAAAGCAGAATGAGAGATGTCACTATGAGAGATGGGCTAAAGCTGTGAGGCTTTGGATCTTAGATAAACCAAGATGTTTGAGATCAAGGGATTTGCTCTGACCATTACAAAAACAGGCTGCCCTTCAGCTTTGCTCAGGCTTTGAAACAACCAGCAACTAATGCTAAGAAATGTGTGGACTGAGGGTATTCAGATTCGCAGAACAATATTGCCCCACACTTTGCTGCAGAGTAAAATTTTACAAAACCAGAAATTTGATGTAGAAATAATATGTAAAGCAGCAAGTATATTGAACAGTTGGAACTATCCTAAAATTATTTTTCCTTCCAGAGGCCCCTTCATTGTCCAGATTTCTACTGCTTGTTGCAGATTAAGTGGGTTTAATGTAGGCATTCTGCAGTGAAAACAGTCGGAGGATGAACATGGCTATTAGGACAAAAAGAAAGAAATTACTGTCAATGCAAAACAATTCATTTAGTAGGTACCCCTAATATTCTCTCTCCAGCAACAGTTCTGGTAAGGGACTGCCCGACTACACAGGGCATACAAAAACTTTCCTGCTGCTGACTCTGTTCATTCAGGATGAGCTACAGTTCCTTAGCCTCACAGTCTGACACCCTCCTGCCTGAAACCTGTGTTGTGGTTCTGACCATTCAGAAAAGACAGACGATGGTTCCCCCCTCTCCCCCGTCTAAGAAAAAGAGAGGAGAGGAAGAGATTAACGAGATTTAGGAGTTTATAAAAACATCAATTATCTTATATAAATAATAAATAATAAAAAGAAAATTTAAAAAAGGAAAAAACCCAGTAGATAGTATATACAATACTATATCAAGTTCCCAGGATGACGACCGTGTCACCAGCAGGCACCAGGAAAAGTCCCAGACTGGATTCAGTGACTGACAGTAGCTGGATTCCAGGTCTGGAGTCAGGAATGCTCAGACTGGTGCCAAAGGCAGGCAGATACGCAGAGTCCTCCTTTAACATTGACCACTGATGAAAGAGAGTTGACCCTTTGATCCCTCAGCTTTTATCCTGAGCATGATGCGGATGGGATGGAATACCCCTGTTGGTCAGGTTTGGGTCCCCTGTCCTGTCCCCTTCTCCCCACAGGTGTGACCCCTCGACACTTTTCCGCTTCTGACCCTCCAACAGGGCAAATAACACAATTCCCTGCCCTTGGCTGTTCCAGCAATGAGTATAAGCAAGGGCCTCTCTGCACCATCCTTGGTGTCATCAGGTCTTATCACTGTGAGAGAGAACAGTTTTCTAAACAATGTGCTGTTAATTTCAGAGTTCAGTTAGGTAGAAGAGGCCCAGCTAAAAAAGTAAAATTGTAAAACAGAAAATTGGTTCATTTTACCTCAAACCAGGACATCGGCAAAAGCTGGGGGCTGCACACCATGGCTTCCTTCTTTGAGGGTTAGGTGCCTGTGCAGAGGTATGAACACGACACTTCAAAACTGCTGTGAACAGTCTGAGACAGAATTTGGCAATGTAGAAAATAACAGCTTGGCAAAGGAAGAAAACAATCCCAGTACTGTAAACTAAGGATGCTTAAATAGAGATTTACCTACCATTTCCCCCTCCGCACCCTTCCAGTGTCATGATCTCTCCATTTGCAAAGAAAATGCTTCTTGCCTTGCCATTGGGCATAGGGACAATATATGCCTGATCTGCCCATGAGATCTAAACACAGGGACACCACTTACTTTTCTCCATCATTAATTTCTTTTTGACTCTTAGTTGTTTGTGTGACTTTGTCTAAAGATGATCCGGGGCAACAGGACTGTGTTTCCAAGGCCAAGTGAGTATACCAAGAGCTGGGAGGAATCCTTTGTGTGTGTTTTTGGTGGTTATGGCAAGAAACTGGCAGATGTGGCTCATGGGAATTGATGTTTGCAGACACGGCAGTTTGCAGCAAAACAGATTTAAGGCAGGTGGAAAATGAAGCAACGGCAATCAAAAATTATGTGCTTGGATTATCATTCTGACAGCGCAGTAGAACAGAAAAGCATAACCTCTCAACTGCTCCTGGATGAAATAATGATAATTTTGTTTTTCTCATAAACACCATAGAACTTTAACATAACTTATACAGAAGCAAGTGTCCCCTCTAACTTTTACATACTATAAAGTTTCCCAAATGGGAATATGGAAACTAAGTCCAGATCTTGGCCCAGGCTACTGTGGTTGTATTTTTTTAATCAGTCTGCTGACACAAAAGAATTATCAAAAATGGTTTACCAGGTTATCCAAGTATTTCCCTGTTGTGGATCTACCAATGGCACTTAGCCTGGAGATCCACTTCAGTCATGATAAGCAAGGCTAAGCATGAGGCCAGTCTCATTTTCATGTGGGATTGGTCTGAGTAGATCAGGTCTACAACCACTATTGCCAAAGATCTCTAAAACTTTTAACATTTTCCCTCCACTCCTCTTGTTTCTTTTACTCTTCTATATGTCAGATCCAAACTTTCTTTTAGCACATTATGGACTCCATATTAGTTATAGTAAAATTGAGATGTCATAGAAAACTACGCACTGCACTATCCGAACACGAGAGACAGTGGGAATAATTCCCCAAATCTCACTGGATTAAAACCTGTAACGACAGCTGGAGTTATCTGAGTTTCCCATACTCAGTGGACGCTGCTGAAGACATGGGGTGAACACTGTAACTATAGGTACCATGATATTAGAATGGGAATTGTTAATAAGGGTGCCCAGAACAAGCTGCAGGTTCCCAGAAGATAGGCAAAATCCATTTCTGTTGAGTGCTTATTCTCTAAATACATTGAGTATTATATACATGAGGCACAGCACTCCTGACTGTTTTGAGAGGGCAGATATTTTATTCCAGCAAGGTTGGAGCTAGCAATCCAGTCAAGGTCCACCACAGTCGGAAGGTACTAAAGTAGGAAAATGGGAATGATTTACTGTGATGGCTTATAGACCTTTCCTCACAGAGAAGATTCCTCATGTGTACATAATGACATCTCTTCATGAGATGGCCCTGCTGCTGTTATATACACAGCACTTTCACAGGAGAAAAGGACGAAGACCACGTGAGAGAGGCTATGACACATGTAAGTGGCCAAATAATCTCAGGAATTATGTCACATGTCTGTCACCTTTGTCTGTTGTTTACCACCATGGACACTGTGGTGTGGCTGCTTCATGCTACTACCTTAAAACTTGGAATTGAAACACGATTTTAAGGGAACTGTGTAATTCTATTACAAGGAGATATTCTGTGTTTAGATAGTTGCTTGGCACTTGACAAAGGCGTCTCTGAGCAAACAGGAATAAAATAAAGTCTCTCATGTAGAACATAGAATGGCTGCTGTGAAATGCTCATTTAACCTTGACCAGAGATGCTGGAAAAGAGCCTGTGTGAAATTAAAACAGCAGAGATCAGGGCCAAATCCTCAGCTGGTAAAACTGTCACAGCTGGACTGAAGTAAATGGTGTTAAATCCTCACTATCAAATGGGATGGTCCGTGTTACATCATCCAAAAAAACACTCTAAAGTATGAAAAGCCATCTAGAAAGTATAACGGGAACAAATGGTTTACAGGAAAAGCTCTTATTCATCAAATAAGGGTCAAGCATATGGGCCAGTTAACTTCCCTTCATTTGATCAACTAATGAAATGAAAACCATTCTTAAGGATATGTCAAACAGTTGAAGTCACAAGAATGTCCCACGGTTGGGTAACAGTAAGGCAGTAAATCAGATCTTTTTGTAGGCCTAGCGAATACAGGGCAAACAATAACAAAGCAGACAATGGCAGCAGAGCTGTACCATTTGAGCTGGATGCTGCAGCATCCATAGGCTACATTTTGCAAAAGCAGCACAACAGCATTTTGCTGAGAGCATGCAGAAAGCAAAGGAGGGGGGTTGGGGAAAGATAAAACATAAAATTCTGCCTTTTTTTCCACTTCCAGTCCCCAAATGTTGAGACAGGAGGACATTGAGACTGCTTCCAAAGAGGTCATTCTGCTACATGAGGTCAGCAGTACTGCTGCTATTGACTTCAGCTGCATCAGGTTTTGGCATACTGGTTTTAATTTATCATATTACTGAAGCTGTACATGGATATAAATCCACACCAGAGCAAAACTGGAATAATGCTGTAGTTAATCAGGTCTAATGAAACCATGGCCCTCTAGGTCAGAAACGCAGCTGTATTTCTGATGTTAGGATTAATGCTCACTCAACTTCAAATTTAGCTAAAAAGATTCTTGCTGTGGATGTCATAGATCACATACAGAGGGGCTAACCAGGACAACTCTCAGACCTATGTGATCTGGAAAACAAACAGAAGCCACACAAAGAGATGCAAATCACTAATTCTAATGATCAGCTTGCCAAAAGAAATTCCACGGGCTAAGCACTAATGTGAAAATTCAACTTGATCATATGAATGCCCCATCCCTGGAAGTGTTTAAGGCCAGGTTAGATGGGGCTTTGAGCAACCTGCTCTAGAGAGAGGTGTCCCTGCCCAGGTCAGGGGGATTGGAACTTGATGATCTTTAAGGTCCCTTCCAACTCTAACCATTCTATGATTCTATGATTCTAACGTCACAGATAGCTCCAGATTCATACATCTCTTCTTGCAGTCCACGTGACAAATGAGCAACGCTTGTTGCACATTACTGGAGGATCGAGGTAGATGTGCTGTCTGCCCAATGTCAGAGCATTCATATATTCTGACCAACCTGCTGGAGATACATTTTAAACACTCATTGAAGAACTTCCTTCAGGAAAAAATTATCTACATTTCCAGAAATGATAAGATACTTAAAATAAATTCTGCTGAGTTATGTCCATACCAATCTTCCAATAAGACAACCTAAAGATCAGTATGAGAGATCCCCAAGGAATGAAGGAAGTGTTCGATTTGTAATTGCTGATGATTTAATTTACAAAATAGGTTTGATCATATTGAAAGACAGACAATTTTTCCATGTAACGGAAAGGCGGGATGCTGAAGTGAAGTTTGCTTGAACAGGCATCATCTACCCAGGAACTGAGAACAAGGAGGAGCTGATTTACAGCAGCAATTCCTTTTGCTGAGGCATCTCCTTGCTTTGGTGGGCTCCATATCACACCTAGCACTCATTCCTATAGCAGTACCCTGACCCTGGCCTCAGCAGTCCATCCTGGGCTTTGTTCTCCCATAGTCATGATTGCTCAGTTCTCTGCCCCCTGGCCTGTGCTCACATCCTGGCATGTGGATGAGGTCACTCATGGAATCCATGACTGAAATGCTCCCAAGTCATGGGCTGGCACTCTTCGTCCTGCAACACATAGTGCTCTGTGTTGTGTTTGGGAGAAGTGCTGAAGTAAACGCATCACTTTGGAGAACAACAGTAATCCTCGCTAACCTCCATGGGTAACTTCAGCTAAGAGCAAATTGCACAGGAGTGCTCTGCACCATACTGAAGATATTCCTGTAAAAAAGCAACATTTGTGTAGCATGAAGAAATATACATGAACAAACATTTGCTCACTTACATTTCTTCAAAAAGATATTGCTGAGGATACCAGCTGCAGTGCAGGTAATAGGCACTGCGGAAAGGTTTCAAGGCAAAAAAAACTCAAAAGGACCAGCGAGGAGCTCTTTTTGAGAACTTCTGAAGCCGGTAAAGGCAGCTGCTCGGTGCTGAAACCCAGCAGCTTGTGGGAGGGCTGTGGAGGTGGTGGGGTGGAACCACAGATCCCCGCTGCTAAAAGTGGCCTCTCAGAAGCCCAGCGACTGCTGTGCACCCGGGTTAACTGGTGAATCCTCCTGGTGGTCATTACCCCTCTCAATAGGAGCTTAGCCATGGTTTCAACCCCGAGGAAGGTCACACGCTCATCCCAAACCAGGATGGAGGCAGGAACCCAGTCAGAGCTCCCACGGAAACATGTGACTGTCCAACTCACAGGCTGCAGAGAGTGTCAGGACCTTTCACTAGAAACGAATGGTAGTTGTGAGACCTACTGTAGAAGATGTGAGCAGGTCAATGATCTGCTCAGTTTGGTGGCAGATCTGAAAGAAGAAGTTGAAAGGCTGAGGAGCAATAGGGAGGAAAGCAGCAATAGGGAGGAGAGCAGCAACAGGGAGAAAAGTAGCAAGGGTCTAGGAGCCCCTGTAGGCAACCCTGGGCAGGCTGAAGGCAAAAGTGTAAAAGAAAAGAATGAGTGAGAGCAGGTTTGTGGTCGGGGCAACAGATGACCTCTCACCTTACCCATTTCATCCTATGAAGTACCTCTTCATAATAAATATAAGGCTCTGAGGATGACTAGTCTGGTGATGATTAGAGGGATGGAGCACCTCTCCTATGGGGACAGGCTGAGAGAGTTGGGGCTGTTCAGCCTGGAGAAGGCTTTGGGGAGACCTTATTGCAGCCAGCCTGTATCTGAAGGGAGCTTACAGAAGAGCTGGAGAGTGACTTTTTGTCACTAAGTGGAATGATAGGACAGCGGGTAATGGTTTTAAATTTGAAGAGGGGAGATTTAGATTAGACACCAGAAAGAAATTCTTTGCTCTGAGGATGGTGAGACCCTAGAACAGGTTGCCCAGAGAAGCTGTGGCTGCCTCATCCCTGGAGGGGTTCAAGGCCAGGCTGGATGGGGCTTTGAGCAACCTGGTCTGGTGGGAGGTGTCCCTGCACAGGTCAGGGCGTTTGGAATTCGATGATCTCTAAGGTCCCTTCTGACTGAAATAATTCTATGCTTCTATAAAATTCACTGATTTATAAGGACAGAGTAAGCAAAGAGAGTATAAATCCCCATAACACTGGCATTTTAGGAAGAAATGAACCAACAAACTTGCAGTGTCAAAAGAAGAAATCCGGTGATTTCAGCAGCTTAGGAAAAACACAATATCACAGGTATGCAAAAAGCTAGCAAAGGACAAGGCAACTTTTGTTACAGACTGGGGTATATGCTTAGATAGAAGTCATGATAGTTCCAAAAACCACAAATGAAAATAATTGCTCTAGAGTCCATGAAATGACAGAGTATGGGAAAAGCAAGGGAGAATTTGACCTAAAAACCTACGTCTTAGAATATGATTCCTACTCTAAAATTCAAAGAGAAGCCAAAACTAATAAGCAATTAGTACAGTGTTGATGTTTAAGCATATCAAATCATGATGTGCAAGGTGAAGCATATCAGCAGTTCGTGTTACTGAGGGAACACCCAATGAGGTTAATCTGTTGATCAAAACATTCACAGGACAATGAGATGGCTGAGAATCACAGAATCAGAGAATTTGCATGGTTGGAAGGGACTTCTGAGACTGAGTCCAACCGTACACACACCAGAAAAAAACCCCACCAAACAACTATCATACAAACAAGAAAAAAAAAAAAAAAAAACCCAACAAAAAATGTAAACCAAAGAAAGCCCTCAACCCCAAAAAACAAATCACCCAAGAATCTCGACCACTGGAGCATGCCCTGAAGTACCACATCTACACATTTCTTAAATACCTCCAGGGATGGTGACTCCACCACCTCCCTGGGCAGGTCGTTCTAGTGCCTGACCACCTTCTCGGTGAAGCAATTCTTCCTAATATAGAATCTGAAACTCCCCTGCCACAACTTCAGACCATTTCCTCTGCTCCTGTTGATTATTCTCTTGGGAGAAGAGGCCAAACCCCACCTCCCTACAACCTCCTTTCAGGTAGCTGTAGAGGGCGAGGAGGTCTCCCCTCAGGCTCCTCTTCTCCAAACTAAACATGCCCAGTTCCCTCAGCCTCTTCTCACAGGACTTGTTCTCCAGACCCCTCGCCAGCTTGGTGGTTCTCCTCTGGACATGTTCCAGCACTTCGATGTCCTTTTTTTCGTGAGGGGCCAAAGCCTCACCCTCTTGTAGTGAGAAAGCCTGCAACAACTTTGCTCCCTTAAACCCAGCACAGAAGGCCAGTAAAGACATGTGCCTGGATCCAACTGGATCCTCAGAGGACACCACTGAACAGAACTGGCATCTTCAGCATTGATGTCACTGAAAGCAGGAGTACGGGCATCGCTGTTCAGAAGGCCATAAATACATAAGTAATTAAATACTGTATTTACAGTTGTATTAAATGGCAAAGGAAAAAATGCTTATGAGTATCTGAAGGGTGGGTTGAAGGAGGATGGAGCCGGACTCTTCTCAGTGGTTCCCAGTGACTGGATGAGGGGCAACAGGCACAAGCTGGAACACAGCAAGAAGGAAAAGCTTCTTTGTGGTAAGGGTGGCAGATCCCTGGAAGAATCTGCCCAGGGAGGGTGTGGAGTTCCCTTCTCTGAGACCTTCAAGACCCACCTGGATGCCATCCTGAGTGCTGTGCTCTGGGCAATCCTGCTTTAGGAGGATGATCTTTAGAGGTCCCTTCCAACACTGACAATTCCATGACATTTCTGTAAATGACAGTTAGAAAACCCCTCTCCAGTCACAGCCACAAGGCCAAGCCAGACCATCCACCTGAGATCAGACCAAAGATGTCTCAAGTCAGGAAGAAATGTCACAGCTGTTACTCAGCCATGGACAGTGGATGTGACTGTCCCATCTGCCTGCATGGGATACCAGTGGCGTCCCAGCTAGCCATGAGCATGAAGTAAGGGGACAAAAATTGGTCTCTCACTACAACAGAGGGGATTCCTTTGTGATAAGGGTGTCGCAGTACAATTCAGAAGGTAGGAATGTGTTCATCCCTACTTTAGCAGAAGCATAATGCAACAGTGAGCTGTGACGAGATCTAGATTTGCTTGTATAAAACAAGTAATAAGAGCTCTAACAGGTAAGAGGGTGTGGGAAGGGTGCCATGGATGCATTTGCACTCTCCTGCCCCACTTCTCTCTCACACACCCAGCTGAGTCTCACGAGATGGTGGCGACTACCAAGGAACCAGGTTTTAATAGTGATGGAAGAAACAGCTCATATAAATAATTTCCACTTGCACCCTTACCAAGCACTCGGACAGAAATGCTGAGATCTGAAGCAATGCTTTCATTTATTTCAATAACTTTTAATTTAAATTCTCCATTCTCCATGTGGAAGTGGCACAATACCAGGAGGAATGGGTTCATCTGTTGTGATACAGTTCTTTTGGAGGATTTTCTGGGTAAAGTCTGTTCACTTTACCAAAATCTCCCTTTGATGAAAAAAAAAATCACGCTCAGGTGTTGCAATGAACAACAGCTATGACAGTGAAACAAACAAACAAAAAAAGTGTGCAATGCCAAACCCTACACTAGTGACTTCAGGTTGTTGCCATCTGTTTTCTGTATCCTGATCTGAGTAAAACAAGTGTAGTGATTTCAGCCCTGTTCCTGTGGCCCAGGAATCTCCACGAAAAGCACCACTGCAACCAGGATCACTCTTGCTACACCTGGGAGGGGCTTCAAGTATTTGATAGACAATGACACCATCTAAAGTCACCTCCAGACAACCCTCCTCCAAAGAAGGTTAGAGGAACAGCAGAGGGGTGATGACAGAAAACGCACGTTAAGCACAATTTTCTTTCTGAGTACAGAGTTGGAGGATGGTTTTGCTTTCTGTTAGCCAAGGACAACAAAAGCCATAGCTGTGTGATAAATGTTTTTGAGCAAGCTAGACAGAAATGCCCTTTAAAATTAATCTAAGTGGGAATAAAAACTCTTTTACTTAGCAACAGTTTCTTAGTCCCTCGGCCCTTCTGAAAGTCTATCCTTCCAAAAGAGGTGCCTCTAGTCCTCTCTGTTCCTTTTGGGCTGTCAGCTGGGAATCATAGCTCTCGGCTAATTTCCAGTATTTGGGTACTGTTTTGTTATGCAGCGGGACCAGCTATTCCCATGTGTCTTCAAGGGGGCCACATGCACTGTTACACTTCTCTGTCCTATGCTGTCAGTACAAGACTGTCCATATTCGTTACAACAGCAAGAAAATTACTTTTGAAAGAAGAATGCTTGCAACCCCTCCTCCCTGTATTTTGGACCATAAGTAGAACCTTGTGTCCCAACAGCCATTCTGGGAGCTGCTGGGCATGGCTTTGTGTGAAATTTCAGGGCACGCAGTTCCTTGAGCAGTTAGATCTGATATGACTTTGATTCGCATCTGCAGAAGTTTAACACAGATCTTTCTGACAGCACTACAGTTTTTGCTGAGATGAATGAGAACATTTTACTGCTAGTTTATATCCTTTCCTGAGGAAGCACAGAAAGAGAAGCCAAAGCTTTAATTCTTCAAAGCTATTCTTTTTATTTTTCTTTTGATATAAATTTTTTCCCATAGGTATCTTGGTTGCTAGCTGTACTTGCCAGTTCCATGACAGCTTTGGAAACCTTCTCAAAGGAAGCTTCTTCCTCATCATCACTAAGTCTCTGTTTGCAGAGAGGTCACCGAACAAAACACACTCATACCTAACTTCTCCTTATTGTCTTTTCTACCCGTACTTTCTGCAAGATTTTAGGGTATGTGTATGTGGGGTACTACCCACAGCACTGCAACACATATTGTGTAGTCCGGTTGTTGAGAGAGGAGGACTGTCTGAGTGACCTTCCTCTGTGCTATTAAATACCACAAGCAAAGCATAAATACTGTGCTCATGAACTTCATGACTGTAAGAGAGAGACTCACAGGCTGGTATAAGCAGCAAGGATCCCGAAGAGCATGTTCACACACCCTAGGGTGGTATCCGTGCTCACCAGAACATCTGTACTCCTTTCCTGCCTTGAGTAAAGAGGCAAAGGAGTGGTAGGATAAGAGCTACAATAGACAAGCAGGCAAAATCAGCACATTGTTGCAGGCAGATGACGTGCCAGCAGAAGAGAACAGCAGATCCAAGACAATTGTGGCTGGCCCACAACCTCAGTCTATGTCAACTCTGTGGCCTGTAAGTCAAAGGTTTGCTTTTTTCCCCACTCCCTTGCATACCATGTGGCATGTCCAGCCTAATACAACTACAGACTTCTCCCTGGAACTTCGAGTGAGCGACACAAAGTCAGATAGCAGCAGACAGTAGGTTAGATGTTTGATCTGAGAGCTGATCAAGGGTAGAGGCTGATCTGTCTTCCAAGAATCCTTATGCCTCATTCAACCCAGCTTCATAGAATCATAGAATCATAGAATCATAGAATGGTTAGAGTTGGAAGGGACCTTAAAGATCACCAAGTTCCAACCCCCCTGCCATGGGCAGGGACACCTCTCCCTAGAGCAGGTTGCTCAAAGCCCCATCCAACCTGGCCTTAAACACTTCCAGGGATGGGGCATCAACAACTTCCCTGGGCAACCTGTTCCAGTGCCTCACCACCCTCACAGTAAAGAACTTCTTCCTAATATCTAATCTAAATCTCCCCTCTTCCAATTTAAAACCATTCCCCCTTGTCCTGTCACTACACTTCCTGACAAAGAGTCCCTCCCCAGCTCTCCTGTAGGCTCCCTTCAGATACTGGAAGGCTGCTATCAGGTCTCCCCGGAGCCTTCTCTTCTCCAGGCTGAACAGTCCCAGCTCTCTCAGCCTGTCCTCATAGGAGAGGTTCTCCATCCCTCTAATCATCTTGGTGGCCCTGCGCTGGACCTGTTCCAACAGTTCGATGTCCTTTCTATGTTGAGAACTCCAGAACTGGACACAGTACTCCAGGTGGGGTCTCACAAGCTCAGAGTAGAGGGGGAGAATCATCTCCCGTGACCTGCTGCTCACACTTCTTTTGATGCAACCCAGGACACAGTTGGCTTTCTGGGCTGCCAGTGCGCACTGCCGGCTCATGTTGAGCTTCTCATCCATGAGCACTCTCAAGTCCTTCTCCTCAGGGCTGCTCTCCAGCCATTCTCTGCCCAACCTGTATTTGTGCTTCCTTGAACATCCTGCAATCTGTGTCCAAGAACAGAATGATTGCCTTTCTTCTTGCCATCCAGGTACTTTTCCACAGTTATGTACAAGTTCTTCCCGTTTTCTGATGCTCTCAGTCTTTGCTGGTCCCTGTGGTAAATGACTACAGTTCTTCAAGCAGTTCCTATCTTGTTGGATTTCATCCCTTACCTGAGGCTGAAGAATCCCTTGTGGAATGGCTTGAAGGAAAAAAAAAAAAGCCCCACTGGATTACAGCTCACCGAATGTAGCAGAAGGTATTTAAATGAATGAAAATTATACCCAGACTGTTCTGCATAGTCATTACTTTCACTGCAAGATCATTACTCTAGCTATTGTGCCTTTGTAAGGTAAGCTTCCTCTAATAATGGTCACGGTGTCAAATCAGTTAGACATATACCTTATTTTTTCTCAGCCAAGAAATCAATTATAAAGCCATTCCTGAAGAATTTCCATATATTCCAATATGTAACCAGCATTAAATTCCTCAGATTAACTGGTCCGGGATCTCTCTGCAACAACACAGACTGTTATAATCGGGTGTTTGAAAGAGATGAGAAACATCAGTTGAAAACAATGCTTCCCTCTCAGGGACAGAGCAAGACTAAGGAGCAAATCCAGGCTAATGCCTATCACCACACAATGTCAGAGAAGCCAGCAATGGAAAAGACGCGAGATAATGCAACCTTTCTCCCAGACACCAAACAGCACAGCTAAAAAAGGAAAGACTTCCAGCGGATGGGGAAGAGGGGCAGGAGGGAGTCTGGGGAATTTGACTAAGCCAAGTTTTGGGTGCTCAGCAACATCCTACATGCAGGATGGGATTCTACCCACGTACACCAAAGCATAGGATAACAGCATCCTTCCCTTCCCTTCCCTTCCCTTCCCTTCCCTTCCCTTCCCTTCCCTTCCCTTCCCTTCCCTTCCCTTTCCTTCCCTTCCC
>VXBW01003915.1:1079549-1102211 GCA_013400375.1 Thinocorus orbignyianus | reverse complement strand
GCTGAACAGTCCCAGCTCTCTCAGCCTATCCTCATAGGAGAGGTGCTCCATCTCTCTAATCATCTTGGTGGCCATCCTCTGGACCCATTCGAACAGGTCCATGTCCTTTCTATGTTGAGAACTCCAGAGCTGGACACAGTACTCCAGGTGGGGTCTCACAAGCGCAGAGTAGAGGGGGAGAATCACCTCCCGTGACCTGCTGGCCATGCTTCTTTTGTTGCAGCCCAGGATGGGGTTGGTTTCTGGGCTGCCAGTGCGCACTGCCGGCTCATGTTGAGCTTCTCATCCATGAGCATTCCCAAGTCCTTCTCCTCAGGGCTGCTCTCCAGCCATTCTCTGCCCAACCTGTATTTGTGCCTGGGGTTGCCACGTCCCAGGTGTAGGACTCTGCACTTGGCTTGGTTGAATTTCATGCCACTTGCACTAGCCCACCTCTCCAGCCTGTCCAGGTCCCTCTGGATGGCATCCCTTCCCTCCAGCGTGTCAACCGCGCCACCGAACTTGGTGTCATGGGCAAATTTGCTCAGGGTGCACTCTATCCCATTGTCCATGTCTCCAACAAAGATGTTAAATAGTACTGGTCCCAGTACTGCCTGCATCAGTGACTAACATGTAAAATACCTCTCCCCACAGGCTCCCTGTAACCCATAAACTGATGCATGAGGTTTCACGTAACAGGCGGAAATGGTGACATTGTTGGGCACCCTGGTCTAACCCTGAAGCTGGGTCTAACTTCTAACATTGACGACTAACTTCAGTGTTAGTCTTGCTCTGCACAAGATGCTGGGCAGTGACCTCCAAAGGTGACTTTCTAAACCAGATGGTTATATGATCCTAAGTGCTGGATAAATACAGATAAAAGATCCTTATTCTCGTTTCACACCACAGAAGCAAAAGGTGTAGAGAGGTGAGTCAATTTGGACAAGATCACAAAAGGACTAGAAAAGTTCCAAGTCATAACATGAGCTATATGCTGATAGCCCCAACAAAGCCTTGCCTCCTTGTGTACAAGAGGGCCAATGGCATCCTGGGCTGCATAGGAAAGAGTGGCCAGGAGGTGGAGGGAGGTCATTCTCCCCCTTTGCACTGGGGAGGCCACAACTGAAATCCTGCTTCCAGTTCTGGGCTTCCCAGTTCAAGAGAGACAGGGAACTACTGGAGAGAGTCCACCATAGGGCAACAAAGAGGATGGAAGGCTTGGAGCCTCTCCCTGATGAGAAAAGGCTGAGAGAGCTGGGACTCTTGAGCCTGGAGAGGAGAAAGCTGAGGGGAGACCTTATCCATGCTCACAACTATCCGAAGGGTGGGCTGAAGGAGGATGGAGCCAGACTATTCTCTGTTGTTCCCAGTGACAGGATGAGGGGCAACGGGCACAAGCTGGAACATGGGATTTTCCATTCGAATATGAAATAAAACTTTCCAGTGAGGGTGGCAGAGCCCTGGAAGAGTCTGCCCAGGGAGGGTGTGGAGTCCCCTTCTCTGGAGACCCTCAAGCCCCACCTGGATGCAGTCCTGAGTGATGTGCTCTGGGCAATCCTGCTTTAGGAGGGGAGTTGCTCTGGAGGATCTCTAGAGGTCCCTTCCAACTCTGAAAATTCCCTGATTCTGTGAATTCTTTTACAAAATCTGTAAACAGGAGGTGGGATGGGTTACATTAGGTTAGATGTGGGTTATGTTCCTGCATTCACTGTAGATAGGAACACCAACAACTTAATTGATGGTGTATATCCATCCCATTTGCTGATGGGATAATTAGAGAAATACCTCATGCAAAATGATCAAGCAGTTTATTTCAGTGCTAGCGGGGAAAGGATTGTCACTTTTTGTCATTGCCACTGCTCTCTTGTGTGTCTCTGCTGGCCGCTCACTCCTTTAAGTTCCAACACCTTAAATCCAAAATCGGTTTATGGAATTCCCTGAGGTTTAATGAGCCTGCTTTTACTTCAGCCTGGTAAGATTATGTGCCTTTAGCTATCAATTTGATTTCACTGCATAGGCAATAATATTTGATTGTATAGGATGTATTTTTTAAGAAGAACATTCTCCATGCTTAAACATATTTTTAAACCATTATCAGTGTTATGGGGGGACAAATTAATCTCAGAAGTGGGTTAACATATATGAAACAAGGTTACTTTTGCTTTGTTCCTGCAACTGCTCTGATTGTTTGGTGAGATGATAAGCTTGACCTAGTGGACGCTGCTGTGAACTTGCACTTTGGAGTCCCCGGCCAGGCCTTTCGCTCTGTGCCACGCTTTAGTTTCCTGTCTGCAAAATGGATCTAATACTTCCCTGGCTGGCAGGGGCAGCGGAGTAAAACCCCGCTAGGATTGCAAGATGCTTGGAGACTTCATCAGTGAAGGCCATGTAGGTGCTCAGAACATATCCAGAAAGCTACAGACTTTTTGTGACTCAATCAAGTTTAAATATTTTAAGATAGAAGCTGCTGTATCAAGCTTCTTAGACTCAAGGGAACCCATAATAAAAACAAACCATCAGTACAGAAGTAACTGGGATTATTCACACTCAGAAGAAGTGAGAGAAATCACTTGTCACGGTCATTTTTGAGACCTCAACAGACTGAGGAGAAAATTAAAAATCCAATGTATGTGGCAGGAAAAAGATTTAAGATTAAAGCTTCTATCCACCATTACTTATTCAAATGGATAAAAACAACCCTGAAAGTTTTATTGCCAGCTGAATACTCCTGCAAATGAAACACTGAAAAAGAAAATGAGTTTATACATAGCAGGCCAAATTTACTGTTTCTAAAATGCCTTGAAGAACAGGTCTGGGGCATAGATGTGGTCCAAAATATTCACTCTTCAGGGAAAACTCAGTTAATATTGAAAGCACCAGAGTTCCTCATTTGCCATACATTGCTGGAATATCAGGAAATAACTGTCTCATGATTTACCCTCTCTTTCTCAGCTCTGAGATGCTGGCCTAGTTGAAACTGATAAACCACAAGGTTGGCTGCCTCTTAACCCACTGGCTAGAGATTTTCCTTCTAAATGCTGGCACACAGGAAATTCTTGTTTTAAAACGTGCTGGAGTGACACTAGCAGGGCCTTTCAATCAGAAGGAAATTCTGATCCATTAAAAGCAAAGGACTGGTCCTATTGCCACCTCAGCTCTCTTATTTTAAAGTCTTAGATACAGCGATCCCTAAACAGACACCAATAAGCACCACCCTTCACCCCCAGCCACAGAAACTCTTAGAGCAGAGTTGGGCCTGAGCTACAGAATTCTGGTCTGAATCCGAAGTCCACCCTGTGTGTCCTTAATTCTGGATTTAGAGATTCTTTCGGCCCCAACTCTAGTAGAAAAAGCCATGATTACAGACAAAGTCACAGAGACATAGACATGTGAACTTCCCTAAGTGGGTGTTTCCAAACATATATGGGATTAATTGGATCCTTATCCCCATAACTAATAACTAAAGGAGCATGAAACTCAGTGTAACACAGTATGTAGAAAAAGAGCTTCTCAGTACCACCCTAGCCTTGCTAACTAGGACACAGAATCATAGAATTGTCTGGGTTTGAAGGGACCTTTAAGATCATCTAGTCCAACCATCAACTTAACTCTGATAAAATCCATCACTAAACCATGTCACTAAGCTCTATGTCAACCCAGCTTTTTAATACGTCCAGGGATGGTGCCTCTAACCCTTCCCTGGGCAGCCCATTCCAAGGCTGAAGAACCCTTTCCGTGTCAAAATTGTTCCTGATATCCAGTCTGAACCTGCCCTGGTGCAACTTGAGGCCATTTTCTCTTGTCCCATTGCCTGTGACTTGGTAGAAGAGACCGACCCCACCTGGCTACACCCTCCTTTCAGGGAGTTGCAGAGAGTGAGAAGGTCTCCCCTCAGCCTCCTCCAGGCTGAACATCCCCAACTTCCTCAGCCTCTCCTCATAGGGGTTATTCTCCAGACCCCACAGCAGATACATTGCCATTCTCTGGACATGATCCAGCTCCTCAATGTTGTTTTTCATGGCGAGGGGCCCAAAACTGGACAGGGGACTTGAGGTGGGGCCTGACCAGTGCCCAGGACAGAGGGAAAACATATTTTGTGTGTGACTGCCTGACATGGACAAGCTGAAGACTCAGTGTAGTGGATTCCTGCTGTAATTGTGTATGAGTTACTTGTTGCAGAGGAGGTCTGGGACTTTTCCTGTAGCGGATCTGCTCTTCTCCCACTTCTCCATTTCAGTGACCCCTTTTGGTCTGAGGTTTCCCCCTACCCATGTTGCTTCAGCTTGGAGTATTTCTGCAGAAGCAAAAATGTCATATGTCTGTTTTGCAAGACAGGGAGTGTTTCATATGCTAGTTATTAGCAAGGTATAGATGCAGAAAAGACACAGATACAGACATGCATCTGTATCTTTTGGAAAACAGTGACACTTTCCTAATGCATAGGGTAACACAATTTAAATCTACCAATACCAGAGAAGTGGCAATATATGTTGGTCTTAGGTGGTGTTTGAAGGATGAAAACATTCAGTGAGCTCTTAGTGTGGTAGCTGAAGTGAAGCACAGCTATTCAAAGCAAAATGACAAAAATACAGTAGTGAGAATCTACTAACCAACTACGTCAAAACAATTTGTCATACTATTTCTTTTTAACCTGGTATTTCACCCTTCACTTCTGCATTTGATTTCGAGTAACATATTTTTCTTTCTTCCTTTCAAAGGAAATAGAGATCAAAGAGCGTTGCAAATCCACTGAAGAGGTTACAGAGATTGCCAGTTACCTTTTGCTTCTGTTACCCTTCAACTATAATAGAAATGTGAGAACACAGAACTGGAAAGGACCATCTGGAACCATCTGTGAGCTGTTCCTTGCACTGTAGGCTACTATGAATTAGATGTTTAATTGCAAACAGTGCATAGAACATCTACTCCACATGTCACAGGCCGTAAAACAGTTCCTATGTAACATAATTAAGAAAGATGATGAATAATAATAAGCATCCAGAACTGTAACGTACCGTAGAAAGAGCACAGCATCAAGTACCATCAGCATTGAAGTACTGGGGCAATCATGATTTTAGGGTAGAATGATTTTAAGAAATAATGCATTAATTTTGGTGGATGAAGAAAGAAAAAATTAAAAAATCCCACCATCCACTACTGCGACCCAGGAGATTTCTTCTTTACCTTGAAACTTGCAATCCATTTAGCTTGGAGTGTGTGAATCAGATTCTCCTCCCACTCACTTAAAGGAGAGGAGTTCATGATGGAAGCATGTGTTATTGCCAGTAATTCATCTCCTTCTCATTTCCCCCCATCAGCAGTACTACAGCCACTCTATTTCAGCCATCAGGCAGGTCTGAAAAAGCTGGAGAAGTCCATACTGAAGAAGGGAACCATGGACCAACCCGCATGACCTGTGTATGTACTATAAAGATTTAAGGGTGTTGTTGCAGTGCACTGATCTGCTGCCAGTGGTCTTGTAAGGAAAATAAAAGAATAATACGAGGCTATGTTAAAGGTATAGCTGAAGAAGACAGGGCAACAAAAATGCTTCTGTTTTGTGTGCTGGGATGAAAGAAGGCCTTTCTTCCTATTCATTCCCAGTAAGTCTTTCTTACACAGTGTGACTGTTTAATCTAAAAAGGAAAATTAATGGCTAATGGGCCCTTTAACTAGATGGCTTTAGGGTTTCGGAAGATGTTATCTTCTAGGGTTAAAGCCAGGCTGAATCCCAGCAGCTTCAGTTTGCCACAACCATAAAACAGCATAAAACAACTGTCCAAAAGTGAATTTAAAAAAAAAAAGTCCACTGCTTCTTTTTCTCTCCGCTGATCCTTATGGGCTGATCAAGAAATATGTCGTCTATGTAAATGGAAGGTATTCCATAAATACATTGAGTAGAGCTTACAGCATTCCAAAGGAGCTATTCATCAACTCCAACAAGAGCATGCACTGTGAGACCTTCACTGAACTAAAACAACAACAACAAAAAAAAGACCTATCCACTTATCTCATCATTTGGTTATCTCTGATTTCAAGGAATGCATACAGAAATGTTAAGCCCTCTCTAGATTTTTAAAAAGAGCTCCTAAGCCCATAGCCCTTTTTTCCCCCTAAGTACAGGAGAGCTATCCAACAATTTCTACGTGCACTGTCTTGCATTAAAAGTACATTTCAATTACATTCACATTACATGGGATTTAAATAATATATTTATACTGATTTAGAAAAAGCTATTAAAGCACAGATTGAGCAATTCAATACTCCATTGACAGACAGTTTTAAATACCATTGGCATGTACTAGTGTCCACTCTGTCTGAGCTTCAGCAGAATTTTTGTAATTAAATTTAAGATTCTTTAGGGACTCTAAAGTGGAAAAAAAAAAAGTCCATCAGGGTTCAATCTCACGAAATACTAAACATTTTCAAGACAGATCGAGTGTCCTCGATTTTATCTAAATCCAAATGAAAGTTGATGGTGCTCAGTATCTATCAGAAGCGCTCAGCACTTCGCAGAGTTAAATCCCCCAAGAACAAGCAAACAATATGCTTTGAATACTGACAAGCCTTTAGAAAACACTCTAATAATGACCTCAACCATGACCTGGAGGGACTATTTCTCGTGGGACCAGAGATAATTCAGCCTGTGTGCAAGTTCATACTCAAGACTTTCCTGACCAGAAATGGTCAAGTTCTGCAAATTATGAGCTAGCGGTCTTAGGTTTCAAGAAACAAATTGCTGTCTGTCAGGAAGCAAGAGCTATAAATGAATTTTATTTAGGAGCTAAACAATGGTTAAAAAAAAAAAAAAAAAGGTACCCTGTCTGCTAAGCTGTTCTCAGGAGACTTCCAGCTTCCATTGAGAAGGTCTGGAAAGAAGAGCCTTGTTACGTTGCACAGCCTACTCAGTTCACAGTCAGGTAAGGCAGGTTAACTCCACAGTGTGTAAGAACTTGTGCACTGTGTTGATCACTGACCTATAGAGCCTGCAATAAATTCCACTGAGGTACACACACTTTTATTTGTCTAAAGCGCAAAAGGTGAAACGAGGAAGACAAATGTTAGAAACCCATTCGGACTTGGTTATAACCAAGTTATTATGCTGGTTTGGAACCTGGTTGATCACAAATGAATCTGAGCATTATGCACTTCACTGACTGCACCATCCTTTTGCCACTAGTTGGATGAGGTTAACTTGGAAGTGAAGGGTGACAACTTCTAAACTTTGGTGTGCCTGGGGAAGGGTACCATGCAGGTAGAACTGTGATGGAAAGTTAGACCAGCAGGATGTAATTGTCGAGTCAGAACTAGTCAAAGGGGCAAGACTAAAGAGGACCATTTATAGAACATGTCTTTAGCTGGGAAGCTTAATAACTGCAGTCGGGCAGAAATTTGGCCTTGCTTTTCTCCCAAAGACATTATCTCTATCCTAGTACTAATCCTTTCAGCTTCTGACATACTGGTACGTGTTCTGGCAAGAGAAAGAAGCTGGTTTTCATCAACCTTCTCCATTTACATAGATACCTTTCATCTCATGCTGACCAATCCATACCACTTTAACTGGATACCATACAGAATGGTGAGGCTGCCAGAAGGCAAATTGGTACACTTTTTACACCTTAGCTTGTATGATCTAATCCTTCAGAATCAGAATACTCCAGCATATAATGAACTTGCATCTTGTCAAATGAAGGGAACAGCCAAGTGACAGAAGGTAGTGGCTTATCATGACACTGCATTATAATGCAGCTCTGGGGAATGAAACTTGGACGAAATTATTTAGATGGAAATTTTTTTGCTTATGTGCAAGTTTTTTCCAGACAAAAAAAAAATGTTGATTTCTCTAAACTGGAGCTCAGTAGAAAAGGGCAGTTTTCCTACATTTCTTTACTGGGAAACAAACATGGAAAAAGCACCTGCAACTTCTGTCCCAGTAGAAGTGTCAGTCGTTCAGAAATTGACAAACACAGTTTGAAGCACTTTTCAAATGACATTCTCAAATAATAATAGCATGAACATTTAGAAAAAATAAAAATGGTTGAAGTAGATGCCATAAATTGAATATTTGATCCAGATCTTTATTCTTTTGAACTTTCAGAATGATTTTTTGCTTTGTTGCTGCTTGGGATTTTTTTTTTTAAATTCTAACACCTTTCATGCCTCATATTTTTCTGCCAATCTGGGGGACTCCAATAGACACAAAACTTACTTTTCTTTAACCATGGACTTGTATTCCACAAAAGACAAAAATACATCTGACAAAGGCTCCAGATCTAACTGGGGCATACAAGGACAGCAGAAGAAAACTAGGAATGTATAGAGACGCTTTTATAGAAAGGAACTACATATGAATGAATGAGACTGCATTTTGGAAGTCAAAAAGAGTGAAAATTGCCAAAAGTCACATTTAAGTTACAAGGATTTCATGGATTTCCTGATTTTTCTTAAAGCAAACAGCAAAATGTCCTCTGTTCAATACAAATAATAAAATAACAAGAATTATTGTTGTGCAGCAAGGGTGGGATAGGACTTAAGGTATGGCTCTAAAAACGAACAGTGTGTTGCCTCAATTTTCAACAAAGATGCAACTGTTGAGCATTAAGAGGAAGGTTATAGAGTGAATGCAAATAAGAATTGGTAATGGACACATCTGAAGTAAAAACAAAACTGAAAGAGCTAAGCATGCTCAAATCACAAGGTAACCACCACCCCACCCCATTTTTTTTTTTTAATTGGCCTGTTAAACAGTAAGCCTGGTAACAATCTGTTAGTAAATCTGTCAAGCTGTGGGAGCACTGAATTACTGGCAAATTTTGAATGTGGCAGCTAGAGATAACGGAAGGAAGTGTGATCCAGGCAAAAAAGGGCATTTGACTAATCTCAGGAGTATTTTAAAGAAAAGAATAATTGAAGGCATGTAGCTGAGTAGTAAACGGGGTAGAAGTGGACATGGTTTCATCAGACGTACCTTGTGCCAGAACATTCACAATTCTTCCTTTGATATTAACAGCAATTTCCTACAAGTGTAAACCAGTTTGTATTTCTGTAAGCATATGATGCTACAACAGAAATCACTAGGAACTTTAAGAGGAACTGTGCTTTAAACATCGGTGATGTCCCAGAACAGAATATGGAGAAATTTTGATAGTTCCGAATCCTCTTCTGCTTAGGATGAGTAGAACTTCTTTCCCAGTGATTTTCTCAGGAGTGAAATCTGGAAAATAAGACATTTTAAAGTCTTCAGGAACCCCAGAGGGAGATCACGCAATGATGACTGAAAATGGGACCTATGACTAGTTACAACTAATGACGGACTGCTAGAATAAAACAACTTTGAAAGGCAGCTAAAAAGGCCAAAGATGATGGTTACAACAATATTTATATTACTGGCAATCTGAGCTGTCATCAGAAGAGACTGTAGATCTTATACACAGAGAAGACAATTCCAAGGGGAAAGATGCCAGTCACAGGAGTCATACTCAGCTTGGCAAGCATTACAATTGTACCAGAGTTAAGAGAATTCTACCCTGAAAGAGATGGGTCTGAAATGGTTAGTTTCAGGGGTGGAAGAGTCTTCTATCTATTACATAGTACTAAACACACCACAGCAGACAGCATTGGGCACACAACCACTGAAATGGAAATACATGGTCTGTGACCACAGGTGGTGGATCTCACAGACCCATGGTGATAGCCATGCTTAGCATCAATGCCTCCAATAAATTCAGAATTCCCTGGATCCCATCTTGACCGGCATGAGAGATGATCACCAACGTCTAGTCTTTCCAGTCCCCTGTGCACTTTCCTGCCTGAGGTGTCAGGAGCTGATCACACTGTGAGCTCTAAGAAGTGTGATGTTCCTACCATGCAACCTCTGTCTTGTAGCACAAAAACAGAGACTAGTTTCAAGAAGAGCAGAAGGCCATTTCCAAAGAAGAATCTCAGGACAAGAGACTCTACAAGGGCCACTCCCTCAAGAATAATCTTAAATGAATGCCACAGGCTGAAACTCAAAGATACAAGGCCCTTGACAGGGTGGCTTTCACAAGAAAAGTGACAAGAAAACGTTTAGCAAGACACCATGCAAACCGATGGCTGATGTACCAGCCTGGTGCACCTTCAGGTGAAAGAAGACAGTCTCTGTCATCTATGGCCGTATAAGATGACTAATAGAAATTAAGAAATCAAGTGGGCCTCATCTACTTGATTGCTGCAATGCAATGTTTCTTACGGCTCTGCCCTACTGTCACAACCACTAGGAAGATGCAGAGTGCTGCTGGGGCAGACTCACAGACTTGCTGTTTGGTCTGAAGGAATGAGATGCAGCACCTGTGGTGAATAACATAAGCCAAAGAAACTTTGATGTTACTTGACATGTGGCCCCCCAAACCCATGGGACAATCCATCTAGACGTGCTTAAAAAGTCCCCCTTATTTCTGCTACTTCCTAACACTTGGCCCGTGAAGAACTTGACTTCACACACACGAGAAATCATACTCACCTATTCATGTATACAGATGCGTATGTAGATGTAATCATACACAAACACACAGAAACCCACTTAATCAAGAAAACACTGGAGAAAATAAAATTTCTTACCGCTTAAGTTATCTAACATCACTTATTGGTGCATTATATTCTGCTGCATGATGCTAACACACATTCAAGTGGTGCATTATCACGTGAAAGAATACAAATACCGGAGTGAGGTCCTACAGGAGTGGCTTGTTAAATCTAGGCACGTTGAATTTTATGAATAAGCATGTTAAGTATTTCCCACCAAATTCCATGATGGGCGATTCTGCCAATTTTTGGTTGCCTATATTTTCCTTGAGGTTTGAAATGGATACAGAATTCTTTATTTCCAAGGCTAAGCCTTTTTGGCTGTGAATCTGATGTTCATGAAAGGTGTCAGATTAGTGGCCTGGAGACCAAAGTTCCCCCTTATGCTCAGAATAAAGTATGTTACAGACAGAAGCAGTGCAAGTTCCCTCCATTCTTCCAGTAATGCTGTCCAAACTTGTCATGGACAACCTTTTTTTTAAAGGTTATAACCTATTTCAAGGCAGACTGGAGTAGAAAATTAGGCAAAATGGTATATATATCTCAAATAAGATGGTGTCAAATATGAACCAGACAACCTTGAGGAGGACTGACATTTAAACATCATGGCAACTTATGGCAAATCTAAGCAGACTGGAAGATTAAGTGCAATCAACTGACATGAAGTTAAGTGGTCCTTATCTATAGTAATGTGCATTCCTATAAATCACCTTATTTTGAAGTTGTTCTTGAGTGTTATGATTTTCTTTCTTTCCTAAAGCCCTTAGTACCTATAAAACCATAGATTCTGCTGAAATATTGAACAGCATGCTATTTCAATGAATATAAATTAAATGCGGAGGAATGCACATAATTCATATAGGAAGCTAAAAGTAGTAATGAAATTCCACAATCAATAGTTGTTAATTGCAAAAATAAATACTTCTTGTCCCAACTAGTTCATAAATCAAGCAGAAAAGGAACACCAGCAATATATCAGTTCAAATTCTATTCTATTTGGAAATTCTCTGTCAGCAATAATGGCAGAAAAAGAGGACACACTCATGATAAATATTTCTGTTCTGCATTTTTTTTTTTTTTTTGTGAAAAAGAAAGTGGAAGATTGTATGCATGGTTTTTAATGGATTACTTTCTGGTTTAGCCATAACTGCAGATGTTGTTTGCTGTAACGTATTTATGCTAACCATTCCTAGGTCAAATGCATTTTTCCAAGCAATTTTAGAAGAGTTGACCTCAGTGCTCTCTTATGACCTGACTCCTGGTTTTTAATATTTATAAAATAAAGAGAAGATTTAGAGTTTGGTTTTTTAATCTGAAGAAAACTTTGGGTAGACTGTATAGCAGCTTTCCAGTATCTGAAGGGTGAAAACCGGAGAGGGACATTTTACAAGGGCATGTAGTGATAGGATGAGAGGTAATATTTTTAAATCAAAAGAAGGGAGATTGAGATTAGATGTTAGGAAGGAATTTGTCACTATGAGGGTGGTGAGGCACTGGAACAGGTTGCCCAGAGAAGTTGTCAATGTCCCATCCCTGGAAGTGTTGAAGGCCAGGCTGGATGGGACTTTGACCAGCCTGGTCTAGTGGGAAGTGTCCCTGCTCATGGCAGAGGGGTTGGAACTGGATGACCGTTAAGGTGCCTTCCAACCCAAACCATTGTATGATTCTATTATTAGGAAAAAGACTGTCTCATTACACTGTATTTGATTATTAAAGATTTAGTTAAGTCAAATTACCTTTCCCTAAGTTTAAAACAGGTACAAAGGATGATGAGAATTGCTACTGAACATTTGGCACTTTGACACTGAACAGGGCAAAATAACTGATTCAGGATTCCTTCCGTAAAAAAATTAAAGAGTGAAAGCATAAATAATATTTTTGAATAGCTTGAAACCAAGCAATCTGCATGGTTTCAAGGAATACTGATGAGTGGAATCCAAAATCCATGTGGTAAAATCAACACAGCAGATATTAAGTGGATGTCTAACCAATAATTGGTTGATATACTTACCTATTCATGAGGAACTGCATAGAACAGGGCACTTCGCGTTAATTCCACCAAACCTCCCAGTGTCTTGGTGTTACTTAGTACAGCGATTTGAATACATAACATGGAATATAATACGAAGTCATTACCGGCAACAGCTAAAGGTAATTAAAGTTTGGCGCCACAGTAGCAGTAGTAATAGTAGATGGCTTATGAAGGGTGCTCAGTTGACAGGGATCTATATAGGTGACCTGTCTTACATGCTCATCCGACTTCCTAAGTTCTGCTCAAGTGCATTACAGGTGTTTCAGTACCGTGGGGATTAATGTAATACACCTTTCAACAGACAATACATGTCATACTCATGGGATGTGGCATCCAACCCCAGGGGAAAAAATTAAGAGGTCAGAGTAAATAAACAAAATGAGCAAAGCTCTTTGTATTGTATTGCAGAGGAGTAAAGAAACTGGTGTTTCTGCAGTCGTGAAACCACACACACACACACAGAAAAAAAAAAAAGGTTTTGAAACAGAGGCATAAAATCAAAAAGGTTTCAGGAAAAATACATAAATGAATTAAACTGTTCATTAATGTTATCACAGGGTTTATTGCTGTTCATCAGTGATAAACTTATGAATATAGTTTTAATGATTGTTTCTGTATCCCTACAGTAAGAGAAGGTATAGGACAGTAAAAACATCTCTAACTAGCAGGACAAACACATGAAATGTAGAGTGACTAGAAGCTGATGTTAGATAAATTTAAACTGGAACTAAGGTGCAATTACCTACTAATAGTGGGAATTATTCACACAAGTAATTTACCAAGGACTTTTGTCTGGTTGTCTGTCTCATTCTCTATTTGTTTTATTCAGATTCAACAGATGATTTTGAGGAGAATTTAGGAACTTTTAATGCTGGGCCTCAGGATCTTTGTTACCAAGCGTGACTTCATCCTACGAGGATGCCCGGGAATGTGCCAGCTTCCAGTTAAAGATGTTCTCTTTCATCTCTAAATAGATTACACCTTCAGCAGGTGTTTGAAATAGGCAGAGGCCTGTAGCCTCATAAAGAGGGAAAAAAGGGGATGATTGGTCAGACATGAAAAGTGAGAGCTGGTAATTATTTTCATATGACATATGAGGGATGTTATAGCAGAGCTGACTAAAGCTGAGCATGAGTTAGCTGGTCCTCTTTGACAATGATGTCACCCAGTTCTTGCCTTCTACAAAGTTATGATTAATAAAAGGGGAGGATTATTACAGTAACTTACTCTTAGTGGGCAAGGGGTGACATTAACAGCAGCTGAGAAAACTGACCAAACGTGGTTGTGTGTTGTTGAGGGTTTTTTTTTCTCTTGCAATGACTAACAAGGGGCTAAGAGCATCTGACGGCACAAAGGGCCCTTGAAACTGAAAGGAAGCTTCTGGTGGAACATTTGAACGGGAGCCACCACTTTAACTCTTCTGCTTCATTTTACAGTTGCAAGATGTTTCATTTGGTGTACAGCAATCTCTTGCCTTTCTCTGTGCATCAAACACACACAAACTCAAAACTGGCCAAAAACTACCCTGATGGTCTTTCCAACATAAAGCTGCATGGTCCCCATTTTCTGCCTCATGTGTCGATATTATATTATCTTTTTTTTCATCATGGCTAATTCCAGAATTTCTTTAGAGAAGGAATTTATGCGTCTTTGGAGTATGGATTTTAACAGTAACAACACAAAAAAGTTAGACATGGAATGTAGAATACCAAGCCTCTTGTTAATCTCTGGAAGAATGCTGTGTTTAATTACATTTTCTTTTTTCAAATTGATAGGGACTTTTACCAGTCCTTCCTGCTATTTAATCTTTGCAAATTTGCCTTCCCTAAAATTAGGCTTGGCCACCTGGAAATATTTACCGATTGAACTGAAATCCTCTTGTGAAAGCACTGCCAGTGTAAATTCAATGCTTACCCCTGCAGAGTACCAGCACTTGCATTGTGCAGCCCCGTATACGAGTATGAGGTGCCCTGAGAGAAGGTCAGATACTTTGGACTCTTTCTATCAAGTTACCTTTTTCACGTAAGGTGAACAGCATTTGCACTGATAATAAAAAGGGCATATGACGTTACTTTGAACTTCTCTGTCCCACAAGCACTAAGAAAACGGTTTCAAATGGGAGCTGCAGAGGTTTGACATTACACTACTAAAAGGTTCTCTGAGCTAGGACAATCCAAATGCCCTTTTTGAACATTAATGANAAAAGATAGAGTGTACAGGCTAACCATTTGCTTGTCCAAACACTAATAACATTGTCCTTCTCATTTTCACAAACAGATCTTGCGAGGGAAACAAAAAGAATTTTCTAAACTGAATGAGTGAATAATGGTCCCAATGGTAGTATCTGGAAACTCATCCAGAAGATGAGCTGAGGAGCACTAGAGATAATAAACTGTTCAATCACAGACCAGTTAACTGTATCCTAAACATTTTCTGTTGGAGGCTTTGGAATGGCTTTACAGTTCATAAGTAGATATCAACATATTTTAGCAAGTAGGGGGAAAAGCTTGGAAACTGTGGCAGGTTCCTGTTTCCATCCTGACCACAGACGTCTTTGGTAGCCCTGGGCAGGGAATTAAGCACTGTGAGCAAGCTCCTACCTCATGACTTCCAAGGTAAAAAAAGACACATTCCTATTTCAAGGGATATAGTGGTGGTTAATCAGTTGATTTCTGAAAAGATCTACATACTATCTGAACACCGAATACTCATGCTACCAGTGATCAGTCATTATATCCCTCATACTTAACTTCACAGGTAGAACACATTTAAAAGACAAGTTTGGATTCTGTGCAGTTTTTACTGTATTTTAGACTGTTCTTGAATCTCAGAATATGGTTGGGTGATATTATTATATTTTTCTGAAGTGACCAGATTTTCAGCATATGCCTAAGAATGTCTCACAATATCTGTAACTCTAGTAATGTATGTCCGAAAAAGTCTATATTTTCATGTGTAAATAACTCATTGTATGCAGAGATCAGGCAGTGAAGTACAGAGATGTCACTGGAGCAGTTATTTCACTTTGATGAACTGGACTGCTCAAAGGAAGCTGCTGGGGTGGCTTGGCATAAAAGAATCACCTCCTGGCTTTCACCCTTCTTTCTGAGTCAGATGTCCTCCTGCCACTCTGGCCTCACAGCCTGTTTCCGTTTCCAGTTGGTGACATGCAGCAGGCTTCCCATAAACATTAGGACATCTGGCCATACCTGGGAGATTCAGAAGAGCTTTTGCAGCTAGACAGCAGAGGCAGTCTTTCCCAGTGATTCAGCTCCGAGACTATGAGAAAGCAGTCTAACATATACAAAAGAGGTTTTTTTAACTTTTCATCTTAACCAGAGCTTGA
This sequence comes from Thinocorus orbignyianus, assembly GCA_013400375.1. Lineage (NCBI taxonomy): Eukaryota > Metazoa > Chordata > Aves > Ciconiiformes > Thinocoridae > Thinocorus > Thinocorus orbignyianus. The sequence goes on along the minus strand of VXBW01003915.1, from coordinate 1,086,291 downwards.
CGTGTTGCTTCAGCATCACTGGCTGGGGAAATCTTTCCAATTGCCTATGATCAAAGTTAACCAATAATCATTATAATAATAATACTGAGCTCCGATACAGTGGTTTTGCTCTTAAAAACACTCACTAAAATGACTGTGAGGTGTCTGCTTTTTGTATATGACACTTTTTTCAGTTCTAGATCTGCAGTTCAAACCCAGCTTGTGTCAGTTGTGACTAACGTGGTTATTCACAAGAGTAAATTTTGTCTAGGGTAGGTTTCCTGAAATTGATGGTGAGAGATAGGCTTTTCTGAGGGTGATTCAGGGAAGGAACAGTTAGGTCTTGCTCTGAATCACCTTCAGGAGCTTTCTTCTTCTTTCCACAGCAGGGAGACAGGAGCGCCTCACTGCCACATAATGAGATGAGAAACTCCCTGCAGGGTCCTGCTGGTGGTCCATCTAACCCCCTTTTCTCATTCCAACAGTGGCAACAGTAGATGCTATTTGGAGAGAGAATGTGAGCCTGGCTACTTTCTGCGGGCCTGTCCCATCAAACTCCCCAGCATCTGCAATTTTTGTATTAAGGATGTTAAAGGATACGTCCCTGCCTATTCCCTCTGGTCGTTTTTTATGGACCTTTTTGAGTCTTCTGATACTGTCTGCCTCCACAGCCTCCTGTGGCAACAAATCCCAGAAGCTCAGTGTCCATTGTGTAAGCACTGTATCTGTTTTAAATCTTCTCCTACTAGTTTCAACGAGTTCCCCCTAGTACTGCAGGATTTGGTGGATAACAGTTTGTCATTCACCTTATCTGCCATCTTCATGATTTTCTAAACCCCAAGCATATCTTCTCTCAGCCTTCTCCTCTCCCAGTTGAAGAGTCTATGATTTTCAATTTCTTCCTATTAGGCAGCTGCTCCCCAACTTTAATCCTTTCAGTGGCTCTTCTCTAACTCTACTACGTCCTTCTAAAGATGCTGAGGCCAAAACTGCACATAACACCCGCCTTGTGGGCTTAACATAGTCTTCCTCTCAGCACTCTTTCTGACAACATCTTGTTGGCTTTTGGGACTGCGACTGCACATCAAATTAATGAGTTTGGAGATCTCTAAGTGATACCTCCAAGACCCCTTGGCTGCAGGTACCCTTTGGGAGTGCTGCCCTGAATGTCACTTCCAGACTGGCTATTTGCTGATCTGTATGAAAGGATTCACTTCTTTCAGTTCAGCTCCCACTCCAAGTCACTCCAGCAGGCAGCTCTGCTGAGCGTCCCACGAACTCGTTAGACCGAGGGCATGAGCTAACCTCAAGAAGGCGGGTGAGGAAGGCTGTTCTGTGGCTGTCCCTGCTGCACCTCTCCTGTGAGCAAGCAGATTACATTATTGTTCAAAGCTGTCAATTTGGCTCTGATCACAGGATCTAAATTCAGTTTAAGGGGAGGGAAAAAGAAGAAAAAAAAAAAAGAAGAACCAGAACTAACCCTTCAAAAAGAATCTGCTTCATGAGAAACATCTGAACACTTCTTTGTTGGTTTTATACTTCCTAGATGCTTGGTTGCCATCCCTGAATGGGCAGCTTCAAAGGAGCAATTAAAAAATGTGTGCATGGACACACAGATGAGCCCTGTTTGAACACAAAAACTTTATTCTGAGCTACCTTATGTCACCCCTTTTAGCAGGAGTCATCACGAGGGCATGACACCAATAAGCAGACAATGAATAAAGAAAATAACTGTTCATAAGTTCATAGTTGGCATACAAAAGTTATTGAAGAGGAACTGATATTCTAGGCAACCGGCCATCACTACTGTCGATCAATCCTCTGTTCCCCCAACTGTTACGGGCGTTATAAAGATCATTTAAAAATCACTTCTGTGAGACCTCTGAGCTTGGCAGGTACGATTTTGTTCTTACTGATAAACAGGCTTAAACCTTATTGTTCGTGCACACTGTAGTCTGCAGGCAAAGACACCAGGCAAGTAGGTATTTAACTGTCCATGTGTTGCAGCTCCCACCTGCAAGTATAAAATTTCAACCAGAAAATGTGAAGTCACATGAGAAAAATTAATGGAAGTGGATTAGTGAATTAAATCCAGATTTGAGGACCCCATATCCATTCCAAAGGTCTAACCTCAGGGCTACCAAGTCAAATCTCGACTGTTATAACCCCAGATTTGAGGAAAATTCTGAGATAAATTCTCAAACTTAGGCGGGTTTACATTTGAATCTGTGAACTCAGGGCCATCTTCAGTGCTTGTTAAACCAGCGTGTGTGTGTGCACAGGGAAGGAGAGAGGGAGGCTTCATTACATCAAAAACGATGACTGTTTATTTCACTCTCTTCACCTTCCCACATGTGAAAAGCTCGCAGAAATTTCTTGTGTTTCCCTGAAAATAATCACTGAACCCCAACCCATCCCACAGAGGTAACCCGTCTCTCTACTGGAGTTGAAAAATTATTTTAAATAACCAACGTGAAAAGCAGCGCTAGCAGTAAGAATGTGGCGTGACATTCCTCACTGCACATGTTGTGCTTTAGCTGGACATCACATCAAATCAAGGAGCCTCTGAACTGGGTGGTTGATGGCAAAAATGCTAGATTGAGATTTTCAGGGAAGACACAGGTACTTATTCATGCTTGCACCTGGGAAAACCTTAGTAGGTCCTCCTGTGTGATGCGAGGCTAGAAACTGCCTCTCCTTTAGAAGCTCACTGGTGCCTCAGAAGGCAGCACTGAAGGACAGCAACGAAAGGTGGTGCCAAAATGGTACCAAGGTAGTACTAAGGGAAGGCAAGAAGGCACAGGGAGCATTGACACGATGTCAGACGAGCTCAGTTGACACCTGTGTCCTGCCCCCCGCAACCTGCTCCCCCTTACGGTTGCTTTCATCCAGATCCCAAAGGGTCATGAGAATTCAAACAACAGCAAGGACTCGTTTCTGACCCACAGGTCTCAGAATAGATCTCGATTCTTTCCATTCCACAGATGGGGAAAATGAGGTACATGCATTCTTACCCAGCAGCTGGGGCAGGAGGCAGAGAAGCCAGATTTCCTGGGTCCTCATCTAATACTCTCTTCAGTAAACAGTTGAAAGCTGTCAGGTTTCCCCTTACCATTTTCACGGCAGGATGTATTTACTTTTCCACAGTGAATTACTCCGCAGGGGGTTAGCAATGGAGAAAGCATCCATGAACCACAGAATCAACCTACCCTTTTTCTGGGCTGCACTGGCAGCCCAGAAAGCCAACCATATCCTGGGGTGCATCAAAAGAAGCGTCAATGGGGGGGTGACTCTCCCCCTCTGCTCTGCGCTTGTGAGACCCCACCTGGACTCCTATGTCCACCTCTGCAGTACTCAACATAGAAAGGACATGGACCTGCTGGAAAGGGTCCATGAAAGACCACCAAGACGCTCAGAGAGCTGGAGCGCCTCTGCTATGAGGACAGGCTGAGAGAGCTGGGGCTGTTCAGCCTGGAGAAGAGAAGGCTCCAGGAAGACCTTCGAGCAGCCCTTCAGTATCTGAAGGGAGCTCCAGGAGAGCTGGAGAGGGACTCTTTGTCAGGGTGTGGAGTGATAGAACAAGGGGTAATGGGTTTAAATTGGAGGAAGGGAGATTTAGATGAGATATTAGGAATAAATTCTTTGCTGTGAGGGTGGTGAGACACTGGAACAGGTTGCCCAGAGAAGCTGTGGCTGCCCCATCCCTGGAGGGGTTCAAGGCCAGGCTGGATGGGGCTTGGAGCAACCTAGTCTGGTGGGAGGTGTCCCTGCCCATGGCAGGGGGGTTGGAACTCGATGATCTTTAAGGTTCCTTCCAACTCTGACCATTCTATGATTTTTGAATCACTCGTTGGTGCCCTCAGCGTTTCATGTTTGGCGATGCTCTGCTGCCCACTTTCACAGAGAGGGAGTATCTGCTGATGTGTAGCACTGCAGCTTTTCCCAATGGCCTGTGCCTTAGAAGATTTGCCAGCATAACCTCTCGTTGAGTTCTGCTCATTCAATTTCCTCCCAGCAGATTTAGAAGTAATCAAAGCATAGGAGGCAAAATGTATCTCCATCATCAAGGGAGCTAAAACAAGAGGAAATTGGACCTTTTTTTTACAGTATGGAAACTGGGATCTATTTTCAAAAGGAAAAGCCAAAAATCAGGTATTAATATGTTGAAACTGAGTTAAAAAAAAGACTTGAGATCAGATCTTATACTGATGTAACCCAGCCTCTGAAGTGAGGAGAGCTACCCCAATTTATATTAAGAGTCCATTCCTCCTCTTGCAAACAGAGTTGTAAATCTTTCTAAAATTCACAGGCAATATTACTTTGGCAAGTACAGTGGCGAATAATCAGCTTTTATCTAAGACCCAATTTTTTGTTCCTCTTTCCACCCACCAATGGTTAATAATAACCTTCAGAGCCAAAGCTTGGTTCAACTGACTTCAGGTCCCATAGTCAGCACTAACTTGTGTGGCATTTAGAATTGAACTCAGGGCTTGTCAGAGAAATGAAACCATTCCCTATTACTTTGCAGCTGGCCCAGATATATTCTTCATAAAGCTCCACTGATTGAAGAACAATTACATAAGGAATGATTTTGATGTAAGTTTTGTGCAACAGTCAAAGTTTTCAACAGCATGCAAATTCACTTAGTGGAATCAACCTCTCGATCATAGCTTTAATTCACCTATAACTGCTAAATGCTGCTCCAACTTTAGCCGTAAATATTTCAGCCCTCTTGGAACCAAATAGGATCTGTCATCTCAGGCTCCCTCCCTGCTTGATTTAAGTCATTGATGTGACTCTAATCATGACCTCTGGAAATATCTTTGAAGACAGCATCACTCAAGACATTTTACACACTACAGATCTGTTTCTCAAGGAAAAAAAAAAAAAAAAGAAAAAAATTACTTTCAGTAATGTACTAGAAAAGTTGCCTGTCAAATGAATGAGCTGTGAGAACAACTTTAGTTCTTTGGACAACCCTCTGCAGTTATAATCTAACTCCATACTCCCTTTACACTCAATAAAATTATCTTTGTAAATAGGTTTTCCCCCAAATGCAAAGTTTTGAGCAAGCTCTGATTATAGAAGAGAGTCGTGTCATTTCATCTCACACTAATACCACATCATCTGTGTCACCTGGCTTATGTATTCATATCTCCTGGTTTTTATTTTTAAGTGTAAAATGGCAACACAGATGCTAAAATAACACGGACATAAAAATATCCTTGTTAAAGAAACAGCTCCCTGTTCCATGAGTTGGCAAGAAAAAAGATCAATGAATGACATGGCAGAAGGCATAGGTACAGTTTAGAAAGAAAATTAACATACTTGCTTCTCTTAGTCAGATTGACTTTATGTAAGATTCTCTTAAAACAGAACATTTCTACTTACTCTGCCCCCCTCCCTGCAAAAAGTGTCAGCCATTAATATAAAAAAAAAAAGAAAAAGAAAAGGCAAGAACTTGAAAGCTATTCTTTACCCCACCCTCTAGACTGAGCTCTTATCCTCGGATGAACTTTATTTTTTGACTAGCTCACTAATTATGATTGAAATCGCTGGCCACTCTGAACAGCACATAAGCACTACAGCTAGCAGCAACAGCAAGACTGGCCTTAATTGGTTTACTGACATAAAAGCAGAAACATAAAACTGACATATCTTTTTTTTTGCTATTACAGTAAAATAAGGTACAACAGAGTGAGATTCCAGCTGATTTGAACAGAAATCTGTGCCGATGTGTTTTCTAGTGACAGCTCTTCAAAGCAGGGACGGAGATGCACAATTCAGGATTCCAAAATAGCCATTAAATCACACAATCTACCTCTAGGTGAATAATTAAGTGGCATCGGGCCATTTTTTGTAAGGGTTTGTGAGATAAATTCCACAAATGGGAAGAAAAAAAAATAAATAGACAGGTTGCTGGAATACTGACCTTTCTCCCTGTGTCATTCCTTTAATTGTTTCTGATCCAGTGGGGACCTAAAATACGCCTGCGAGCCAGCAAGAGAGGCTTCACATCACTCCCATGCCTCATTCAGTGAGGTATCAGAATTTAAGTCAGAAATCCCAACTTCACTAAATGAACAATGGTTATCTAGATCCCAAAGCTGTCAGGAAAAAAAAAAAAAAAAAGAGGAAGAAAAAAACCCCCAGCTACAGTCTTTCCCAAGAGCAATTGCCCTTTCTGGCAGGAAGGGGTAAAAATAGAGGCAGCTCATTAATATGGCTTGGCAGTGCTTAATGGCAGCTGGTCTGAGAGTTAGATCCCTGGGTCTTTCCAGCAGTACTCCCGGACCACTGCCAGCAGGTGTTGCTGTGTTCAACAAAATGAGAAGAAGTGGAGGGGTGGGGAGAAAAATATTTATGAAGAGAGAAATAGGTGTGAAAAAAAAATAATTAAAAAAAAAAAAAAATTAGTCACTGAGTACAGCTTTCATTAGGCCTTGGGTAAAGCTATACACAAATTCCTCCAGGCAATAAGGAGCATGCTCTAAGATGAATAATGCTTTTCACTTCTCCTATCCTGCACTACAAATCACTGCGCTTCACTCAGTAGCCTTCTCTTTTTGTCACAGATCCCACACTTTCCCACCATGGCTCTGAGCCACCCAGCTCCCCCCCACCTCTCCAGTACCCACCCTTGTGGGAGAAGCTGGGGAGCACCTGGGTGCAGGATCAGTTGGGATGGGATGGTCAGTGGTCCTCATGCCAGCCGCTGGGAATGGAACTCCAGCCCAAGGAGAAGATAATTCCCTTACTGGGG
>VXBW01003915.1:1058578-1075830 GCA_013400375.1 Thinocorus orbignyianus | reverse complement strand
AGAGGTGGGTGTTAGGGGAGTAATGAGCATAAGGAAGCCAGCCTGCCTGTTCCTCCCCCTTCCTAATCATAGCCTTTACTCACAGACAAAACTCCCTCCCTCTCTCATTCACTCACTCACTTTAGGCCAATCCNCGGCCCACTTACTTTTGACAGACACTATATGTGAGTGTACACATGAGAAGTACAGTATAAAGCTTCGCATTATAAATACCACAAAGAGGAACTTCAGCAGTTCTTAATGCACAATACAGCAGGCTCCTTCTGAGGGTCAGGACTAGAGAGGTAAAACTTTAAATCAGCTTCTTTTCTCTTAAAAACCGGAAACTTTTAATTCCTCTGCATGCTGTTGCATACTGTCAGGGCTATATTGAATGAATACAACATACAGAGCTTTGCAGCTCAGGTAATTTTACAGAAAGACTGTGAACCACCATTTTTGCATTTATTCAAACACTGTGTATTTTTGTATGTATATATATGTATGTGTGTAAGTACAAATGAACTATAGATCAGCGGTATCAGCAGGCTCGCTTTTAGAGAACTGATTTTTAGAAAGTTATGCTTTAATGTTAAATCTGTCATCCTCATGGCATTCAAGTAAAATATGTTCTACCTATATGTAACAGAGATTGTCTGTGATAAGCGTACCTGTTCTATATGGCAAGCAACGTGTACCCCACAGAGAGAACCCAAATAATACTCATCTGTATTTTATATTGATTTATGCCTATCCCTTACCTTTCATCAGACACTGTTGGGATAGGTGCTATATTAGAACTATAAATAACCCCTTTAATTATATCGTCTGCTAGTGCATCTAATCATGAATGCATATTTTCATCTGAAATTATTTTTTCGTCCAATTAAACTTTTAGTTCTATTTCAAGCTGACTTTCAGACTTCATCTAATTACAGCAGACTTTGGGCTGTTGACAAGATCCAAGAAATTTAGATGTATTATAGCGAGGTTTGTGTTACAAAGATGTGTTTATAAGAATGACTGCAGGGTTTATAATGCTGACAGACCCAAAAGTGTAACAGTATATAACAGTATAGCAACTGAGGTCAGTAAAACGCAGATGAGGGTATACTGTGGATGCCTTATAACAGTGAAAGACTTATAAAAGAGCTTAATTGAAAAGGACTGGCAATATATAACATTTGTAAAACTTTGGTTGATTGTTCAATTACTTCTGTATGTTTCATTTACTCTGACTATAATTCCTTGCCTGTCTCTCAGCCCATGCGCCTGTAGTCATCTCATGGAAATTAGAGACCTTATAATGCTTATATTTATAAATTGCTCCTTTCCACTAAAACACAACAGCTGATGGTGATATAATGAAAGCGCATATTTGCTGGGTAGGAGGTAAGCACACCTGGGAAGACAGAGGGGTGTAAGCGAGAGAACGAAAGGAAGGTAAGGGAAGAGGGTAAATACTAAAAAAGCAGGTTTACTAAGAAAACCTGGACAATTTCAAGTCTGGAGGGGAAGAATCTCACAAGTTAGAGTCCTTCAGCTGTAGTTTTCTCATTTTCCATTACCAAGTGAGGGAGTTTGCTAACTTCACCCGTGCTAGGTGAGGAACAGAATGGTGAGGGTCTGGAATGGTGAGGGTCTGGAATGCAAAGGCAACATGAAGCCATGGCAGTGACACAAGGAATGCCTTCTCACTGCAAAGCCAAACCCTCACGGGCATGAAGTGCCAGGGGTCTACCAACACTGGTTGAAGCTCCGGCTGCTAGCAGTGTTTTAAAATGCTTTTTACTCTCCATGTCTTATTCTAATATTATGACTGCTGTTGTGTGGTTTAAATGAATGAAACAAAAAGTGCCTTTAATCGCAGTGGGGCCAAATGCAGAAGATCTTACTCAGCCTTCGCTCAGACATAATTATTATTGGCATTGATGAAGGATTTGCCTGAGTCAGGAGCGAGTATGATTTGGCCAGATGGCACGTAACACTTTTCACCTTCAAAGCATTTTTCAGACATGACTTGATTAACCCCAAACCTAAATATATCTGCCCGAGAACTTATAGGCTCAGGCTAGCATAGAGGTAGGGATATTTCTGGCGGGAGGGCGCTATCTTAGCATGTCACAAATACATAACTGTACCAACTCCTGCTTGGGTTTTCAGTGCCTGAGCACGCACTGCAGCTGGAGAATGGATGATGTATTCTGTAGCCCTCTGATCAACAGCGTTGGTTTGCCCCCAGTCACATCTCCCGCCAGCGTTGATAACCTCCAGCATTTAGAAGCCATCAGAAAAGGTTTTTTCTCTCCTGCTCAAGGCAGAATAACATTCTGCCCAAAATATTCAGAGCCTCATCCTCATCTCATTCACAACCTATCTAACGTCTCCTGCTATCCCTAACAATGCCAGGCAGGACCAAGAGCAAGGTGCTCGTTAATAAATGGTTTCACTCTTTTAATTCATTCATGTTTCCTCTGTTTGGTTAAGCCAGTGACACTGTTANCTCATTCACTCACTCACTTTAGGCCAATCCGCCCTCTCTCTCTCTCTCCCTCTCTCTGTGTCTCTCTCCTACTCTGAGACAGAGTCAGAACTCTTCTCCCTGACAGCCACAAACATCTACAGCACTTATTGCATGCAGAGAGGGAACCTGCAAACAAAACTTCACAGAAAACTTTTGGTTCTTGTTCCAGAGAATTTGCTGAAGAGAAGGAAAAACAAACAAACAAACAAGCAAACCAAACCAGAGCCCCCCCCCCCACCCCCAAAAAAAAAAAACCAAAACCAAAAACCAAACAAACTGTGTGTGAAGGGGGAGGCAAAGCAGGGCCTTTTAAAAAGGGAATCACAACAACTTTTGCTGCCAGGATGCCTTTGCTTTGGAAGAGAGGATTTTTGTTGGTGCTTTGCTGGATTATAGTGAGGAGTTCCCCAACCCCAGGATCCGAGGGGCACAGTTCAGTCACTGACTGTCCATCATGTGCCCTCGCCACGCTCTCAAAGGATGTGCCCAGCTCACAGCCTGAGATGGTGGAAGCAGTAAAGAAGCACATACTGAACATGTTGCACTTGAGGGACAGACCTAACATCACCCAGCCGGTGCCCAAGGCAGCACTTTTAAATGCCATCAAAAAACTCCACGTGGGAAAGGTGGGAGAGGATGGTTATGTGGAAATAGAGGATGATGTTGGAAGAAGAGCCGAAATGAATGAAGTTGTGGAGCAAACCTCAGAAATCATCACTTTTGCAGAATCAGGTGAGTGCCTGAAAAACCAAACTGTAAAATAGCCTTTGTTGCCAGAAATGCGATTAACTGCTTCTCCTCAGCAATAATGTTTTCTGTAAGGTTGTAGGATGAGACCTGGGGGAAGGGAGAAGGAGGTATGGGATGGGGGGGACGGGGCTCTGAAGGAATTTGATTTTTCTCACTTAGTCTTGGCCACAGATTACACTTGCTAAGCACAGGCAGCCACGCAGGGAGGAAGCTCTCTAACCAGTCTTGAGCAGAAAGTCAGGCTGCAGCGAGGTCCTCCAAACTGTGCCTGTGAAGCCAGAGTTCTTGCAGGAAAGTACCGGATTGCAGAGCTGATGGGGAAAGCAAAAGGGCTAAAGCCTTTCGGGGAGTTTATCAAGGCAGAAAGTGAGCTGCAAGCCACTTGAGAAACAACCATTTCATGTAGAAATTACAGTGGAAGTTATAAAATCAGATGAAGCAGCTTTAACTTTTAGAAGTGAGAGGGCTTTTTTGGCTTTGTTTTAGTTTAAGTTTTGCGTTTTTTTCTTAATTTAATGCAGCATCCTCGGCAATAAAGAGTTGCAGGGACTGTCAGATGAACTTCAATAGAACCGGACAAGTTGCTGTAGCTGATCCAATTTGTAATGCAGACTTCTGCTTAAGGCGGGGGGGCGAGGAGGGGGGGGGAAAAAAAAAAAGATTCTGTTCCTAGAACGCTTCTGCCAAAAAATGCAACCTTGGTAGGGTGTATTTTGAACTCTTTCACAGTTCTCTTTTGCCTAACTCTTATGCAGTAAGAGCTCAGAATATAGCTATTTCCTAAGTAATGGCTGAAGACTCACAACCGCTGCCTATAGGAAACAGCTTTGAAGTTTTCTTTACTGTCTTGTTCCTACATGAATAGGACCAGAACCCATTTTAATTCAATGTATATATATGTGCATATTTATCTGTTAGTATATGTAAGTAAGTTTATACATGCATCCATAGAAGTATCTTGCGGTAACACTACCGTCTAACTAACAGCAACTTTTTATGATGCTGTCTAGCCAAAGCATTTTTCCTGTTGCCAAGACGGTTTTAAAAGAATGTCATTGTTTTGTTTGGTACAGCATATGGTAGGCAAAGTATGCAAAGGAACTCCAAGCATTTTTGTTTAAAAGTTTGCTGCAGCAGTATAAACAATTAAGACAACACTCAGAGTTTCCAGTCCTGAAAACCTGTTGACTCAGATGTTCTGTTTGCAGGGAAGCCATGCACAAGAAGTGTGCATGCTTTTAAGAGCAGACATTCCTTGCTGTCTGATTTCCAACTGTATAAGGAGTCCTTTCCTTTGGAGTCCTTGTCAATATACACATTGTCAGTTCTTTCAGTAAGAAAGCTCAAGTTTTATGTTTGATTTGTTGTTTTTTTCCCCCCATCCCCTCTGCTTCAGAAAGCAGGCAGAAGCTGTCAGTGCCAGCAGTCGTTAGAAGCAGAGGTGGCTCAATGTTAGTTCAGAAGTGACTTTGTAAAAGCAAGGAAAACTTTAAGCTATCTATGAGTCGGATTCCCCACCTGGTTTTCAGCAGCTTACTCTGAGCACAGTGAAACACATATGGCATGAGCAGTGGTTTCTCTTCACTGTGTGAGTCCCAATCATTTGTAAACACATTATTGTCTCTCCTGAGCTCTGACACAAAGGAATTTGGAATTTGATATATGCCTACCCAGTACGACACCCTCCAACAGCGGCTCCTGAAGCCATTGGCTCTTGGGCTCACGTGAGCGACGAAAATCGTGTCATTGCCCACATGCTGGCCAATAGTCCAGCCACCGATCCCCCCCGCCACCAACTACCCAACACTAACACGTCACTTAGTTTGATTTACATAGCATTGTCCTACTGCTGCTAACCAGATTAATTTCAGAAGAGTTATGCTATGGAGTTGCGTGGCTGAAAGACGGGGCATCCGCTGCATTCCCGTGCTTTTTCTTCCCTGCTGCTCTTCTTGACCTTTGTGCTAAGCTTGTCCTGAAAGCCCAAGCAGGAGGGACAGCCCTTTTCCCCCTACCTGCTAGGCTTTGACTTGGGAGGAGGGAGGAGCAATTAGCAACCGAGAAACCAAGCTCTACAGTTGGGCTTATAATGGAAATGATAACTCCACTCTGTGGAGTAACTTCAGACTGCTAAAACACATTTTTCTCCTGTAGCTGTTCATATTTGGTGTCTGGCTAATATCAGAGGTTCTACCACCATTTACAGGTGTCAATGCTGCAACAACTTAACTAAAATTCTACCTAGAGCCTCTTCCACTCACACACCAACCGTATTGTGTGTCAAATATTGAAGCAGTATTATTTGTCCTTTTGAGGAAAGTGAGGCAAAAATAAGGCAAGTGACATGTCATATAGAAAGTATGAGTTAAAAAGGCAGGAAAAGAATATAGTCACATGTTCAGTCCCCACTTCTCACTCTGTGGGAACTGGGAAGCATGTGGATAAGTTTAAAACACCAAGCAGGAGAATAAATATGTTCCTCTCACAGTCTTCCTGCTTTCAGTGTGAAACTCAACTTGTCTCAAAAGAGGGCAATAGGAAATCAATGAAAATGCACGAAAGATCTCACGTTGTATCAAATAAAGGTCTATGGAAAGAGAAATAAGACTTTATCCTTTTTGTTCCTTTGCGTATGACTTGACATAAACCAGCCATTCCCTCTACATTCAGAAGCCACATTTACTACTTGCCTTCATAAAAACAAATAGTATTTCCATCTTTCATCAGCCATATCCTCAGACATACAGTGAAACAGAGTGAATGAACAACCAGTGCCCTGTGCATGTGATGCTGACCTGAGACTGCTATTTTCTGAAATAGAACCAAATTCAAATGAGCACAGGCTTTGGATAATTAGAGGGGAAACTCAATGCAGTGAACTTGTCTGAAGCGCAGGTGTAGTTATGTCCAGGAAACCGGTGAAATAGCTGGCAGGTAGTTTTCACAGTTAACAAATCCAGGCAGATCTTTACAAAATTAATGAGCGCGAGTATTGGGCAAAAGTTTACAAATGCACCCTACTGTCCTCTGGCACTCTTACAAGTAAAACATGAAAATGATTTTCTACTTGCATATCAAACTAAGATTACTAACCTCGATTAGTTCTGCTACAGGGTAGCTGTGCCAGAGCTCTGCGGGTTACTTCAAGGTCTTAAAAATAGTCTTTAGAGGAGAGGGGTCATATAATTTTGTGACAAGCAAATCCAACAGATTCTATAACAAAGACACACAATGCTCATAAAATATAGTCAGCTACTAACTCTTCCATTATTTTAAATAGATAGCTTGTTAGGCAGACCTGGGATTTTGCCAAGTGAATTTGATCCTGGCAACTAAACTACCAATGAAATGGGTTGCTAAGAACAGCCCCTGAGAAGGTTATAGGAATTAAAGGATGGAAATAATGAAATCCAAAGGCTTATCATTAGGAGAAGTGTCAAAAGAAGTCTTCCAGCTATTTAGACTATTTCTACCTTTTTATATCACTTTGTACTGAATTCAAGGTGAACTAACTGCTTATGTGGCGCCTGCTTTCGTGTGCAGATCCATGTACATCCACATGCCTTTTCCTAGGAAGATACCTACATCCAGGCTGGCAGTTCGGAGGGAAAAAAAAGGATGGGTGGCCTCTGCTTCTTTAAATCATTCCACCAATTTTCTGCTCAAAGCAAGTGTAGTTGATGGTACAGCTACCCGTGCTGAAGAAAGAATGACCACGAGAGGGCACACTCCAAAGGCTTTTTGCTCCACGGAAGGCTCCTGCAAGCTGCTGTTTTACCTAATTGGATCCTGAATCCCAGAGATCTTTATGCTTATCTGTAGCTTCTCTGAGAGGAGCTCTTGTTTCTCTCTTCTAGTTTATTTAAAAGGCAGAGATTCACTGGAGTGGAAGACTGTAAGTTAAAATAATGCAGGAAGGAAACAGGCAAAGGGGAAAAAGCTAAGCTGATGGATGCTAGAAGTTCTGGAAATGTAGAGAGATCAGAAATTGTATTATTTTTTACAAGATACTGAGAAATGTGACCGTGAATCATCATCTGAGCTGATTTTCTCACATCTTTTTTTAATGCGGTCTCCTTGACTTTTAGAAAACAAGCCTATTTCCCCTTGATTTTTTTTTAATTTTTTTTTTCCTTTGACATACTACATCAAAGATTTCAAGTTTAGCAAATGAAAGCAAGTTACTTCCAGAAGAAGAAAGCCATTCTATATTAATCTGTTTCATTGTTGGAAAAAAAAAAAAAAAAAGAAGTGAGAATTCAGTGAAGTTGGTGGGTTTGAGGACAAATGGAAAAAGCACGGATGAATCTAAGGAGGTGGGAACCAGTTTAGGAAAAGATACCGGAGAGGAGCGAGCGAGCGAGCTCTGCACGTGTCCACTTCTTCGTGTAGTCCGTGCATACAGTTCTGTATGCAAATGCAATTGAGAATATCAGAATATGCATTTGCCTGTATGTATAGATAAGCCCACATATGTCCGTATGTACTGGCATGCCAAGGCAGACGTGCTTATTGTGTAGCCATACCTGTATCGTTGTAATATGAATAGGTTCCTGCAGATAAGTAGGTGCATTTGCGTGCTCTCCTGTGTGCTGGCTGTATCTTCACTGCATATATGTAAATGATTCATGCTGAGGAGTTCTCACACGTAGATATGCCTGCATGGGTACGAAAAGGCCATCTCATTCAATGCAACAGAGCTTTGCAAGATTGGTTTAGGATTTAAGCTTAGCCTACTGTGGAAGCAACTGGAAGTTTTGATGTTCATTTCACTGGGCTTGGAATTTAGGCCTTAGTGCATAGAAATTAAATATTTTAGTGAAAACGGACTGGTAGCTTTCAATCCACTTAATTTTAGAATTTACAAATTATTACAAGTGTGTACCCAAATTACTCCCTCTTTTATGAAAAATAACAACTTGGTATTGTCTTTACCTTGAAATGTTGGTGTAAGTGACCCTAAAACTTGCTTGAGCGATTTTAGACATAATTGCAAATATCAAATAACAAAAAACTTCAACCAAACACCTTTTTAGTTTCTAAATATTTAAAGTCATGCAGGGGAAAGGCTTTCCTTTTGGAAAGAACTCAAACCTGTGGATGTGAAGTGCTTCCCTCCTGACAAAATAGCAGAGGAAAGTCAAGGTTCACCAGAACTGAATTATTTCACATTCTGAATGACCTTGTCAATGCCCCTTTGGGTTAACTTTTCCAGAAAAGGTATTTAAAAAAGGTTGCTGCTTTTTTCCCCCCACGAATGCTTGGGGGATAGTTCTTTTTCCTGGTTTTCTTTTTTTGTTCCTTTCTTCTTACAACAAAAATCTCCCTTTGCTGGCAGCAAAGGGCATGTGAACATAAAGATAAGGTGTTTGTTAAAATGTGTTGTAATTGTTCCTCCCTTTCTAAGAGGCAGCAGTCAGGCAGTCAGAGAGCAGGAGCGAAAATAGGTAACCTGGATAACTAGTCAGATGAGGGGTAATGAATAGTTAGAATTAATTGTTTGCCAGTGATCCATAGGCTGAAATGCATTCACAGAAATGACCACTGTCTAATTGCGGTAATAACACATGTGTAATAATCAGTCTGCCCAGGGGATAACAGTGCTAAATTCCCTGAATAAATTCTATGCTGTGAACAATTCCTCTAACTCTAGTGGTCACTCATTAGTAAACATTTTGAGCAATTATCTCTCAATAACCATGCTCTTCTCTTCACCCTCTTTAGAGGAACCTTTCTAGTAACCTATTTTTTTCTGTCTCCTGGGGAACGGAAATGAGAAGTAAAGAGAAGGATGCTTTTGAATGTAATTGCAGATTGGCACGCGGTACAAATTCCCCTGAATCTAAACATAGGCGGTAGTAAAGTTAGCAACTAAAAAAGGGAAAAAAAGCTTGCTTTGTATGGAAAAACAGTGCACTTACAGTATAATGCAAAAAGGTTCAAAATTAAGTAGTGGTGAAGCATGGAAATTTAAAGTAACAGCACCTTCTTACACAGTGAGCATTTTTCAAAGGAAAATTTAAGTACTACATATTAAGAGGAATTAAGAATAAGCTGTATTATAATGTCAGAAAGCATAATCGCTTTCATTATGTTCCTTAATCGTTTAACAGCACATGGCTTAGACCCTACCTAGTATCTGTATACGGCTTGAATGAATGATCGGGGCTCGATCTCAAATCCCACTGCAAACAGCAAATAAATGAGCTTTGACTATGTGGTTAAAAGCCAGCAATACTGCGGGAAGGATGCTGAGCCTCAGAGGAAGAGCACACCAGAGCCACTGGCTCCTGCTGGGAGCCTAGCCATGGCCTACCCTCAGGCAGGATTGCTCCCCGCCAGCCTCCCCAGCGCCCAGGCCTGCAAGGGCTCAGCCTAGGCCTGCGAGGCCTCGGCCCATCTGCCCTCACCAGCCTCCCCAGCGCCCAGGCCTGCGAGGGCTCGGCCGATCCCTCCGTGCCCTCCTGCAGCATGCTGCTCATGATAAATGATTTAGTCCAAACAGGAATCCAATTAAAGTTTTCAATCTATTAAATGAACAGGAACAAGCAAACAGCGCTGGGTGCGCCAGGAGCTCCTGCTCAACCAAGAGGCGCACACCCTAACAGGTTCAATTTTCGATGTATATCTCTTATATTAATACATATTCATAACTATTCCCACTAAGTGATTGGGCTTTGCCACTGGTTGCTGTGGGTGGGCAGGTCTTCGGTGGTTGATGGAAGAAGTCAGTAGTCTTCTAGAATGTTCGTCAGGTTACTTCTGCAAGCTGCAGGAACTATCTATATTTTATCCAGTTTTCCCATAAGCTCTTGGTTTTACAAGCACAAGCAGGATAGTCAAGGGTTATCCATATTAGGAGGATCACATTTCATCACACTTATTCCAACATACTTATACCAACATTATTCCACATTCACACGAATCAGGGGGACATATCTCACACTGCTGCTGTTCGGGAGCAGGTACCGAGTGCCTGAGCCCTAAACAGCCCTTCCAGAGGCGGAGAGAAGAGTACCTGTGCCGGCGCCCCTCTCTTGGAACGTTCAGGTTTCCCTCCTAAAAAAGGTGTGTGAGCACTACTGAAGAGAAAAACAGCCGTGAGCAAACTTTCATGCTCTATATACCAATGCTGCACTTTCCATTCAGTAACTGCTTCCATTAAACCTTTTACCATATATGCACTGCTTCTCGGGGCTTGTATTTTTAACTATTTCTCACAGCGTTTGCCAGTGTCACTTGCGCTGCTGTAGCCGGCTTCCCTTGGCCTTGCAGCCCTGTTCCTGGAAGGGACTTTGCTCAGCAGTAAAGCAGAGAGGTGGCCTCTCCAAGGCTTTGGGAAGGGGAGGCAAGGAAAAGCAATCAAGGGGGGGCCCAAAGTAATCCCTTGTCTCCTTTTTCAGCTGCCTTCTGCTATCATAACAATCCAGGCTGTTGACACTGCCGTTTATATGAGCGTGGAAGTGATGAAGGCATTACCACTGTTGGGCTGTGGGTCTTTCCACAGGAGTCAGGCAGGAGGAGCAGGATGATTAGAAATGGAAAAAGACCCTTGCAAATCAGCTGTGGCAGATGAAAAGGCAGGACAAGAGGATAACCAAAGTATAATTATGGAAGTGACACCTTCCCCAGGATGCAGGAAGGTCTCCTTTTTACCTTCCATTAGATGAACAGTATGTATTTCCAAAGCTTTAAACTTGGTCATTAAATCAGACCAAAAAGAAAAGTCTGATACATTCCTGGGCAATATTTGGAGAAAATTAAATACAGCAATATTATTTTACTTTTTGGTCTCAGAACACTTGAATTATTATTGTTACAAAGCGAAAGTGTAGTCATTATAAGCCAGATCCAGAGATCTCAATTCATTTTCACTCTTTCTCATTTCAAAACGAGCTTTCTGAGCATAGTGACCTCGTAAAGACTGCAGGATTCATACCGTTTGTGCCGTGTGATTGTAACAAACTAGTTGTGAATGTGGAGAGAATTCAGAAAAGCTTCATGCTTTCCGACTGTGAAAGTGTACTTTTTATCCCCAGCTTTGCACCATTTCCAGTCTCCTTTTAAACAGATCTGTGAAAATGAAAGGATTTTTTTTTCCTTAATTGCTATTAAAACCTTCTATTAGCTATGCAGGTTTGAGGACTCAGGATTTTGTTTCCTCCAGAAATAATAGGCTCACAGAAGGTTCCTGCATCTTTCTTCTTTAGGATCTGAAGTGACCATTTGTGTGTGAAAATGTAGCTAACCACAACCAGAGAGGCTGTTTCTGTAGCTAGCAGCCTACATGGAGGCTGTTACCTCTGTGTAAGGACGTGCCTTATGCTACCTTGCTGAAGTTCACTTTCTCCAAGTGAAGAAAAATCAAGTATTAATGTACTTTCACCATACTCTAATATACTTAGCAATGAGGAAGAATTCAACTTTCACACATGCAGGGACATATGAAAAACTAATTAAGAGAGTTCTTCAGGTCCTGCTTCCTTCATACAGTATCTGTCAAAAAGAGTGGTTGCATTGCTACACTTCTAACCAGTGCGGAGCGTAATATGAATATTTACTGTTGGAGATATGTCACTTCATAACTATTTGCAACTCCACTAGAATGAAAATAACAAAATGTGAAATTTCGATCACTAGCACTTACCAGCACTAGGTTATTCCCTAACCCAGGGCTGCCTGGCTCTGATTAGCCGGGCCACACAGCTTCTTCCCCTGTTCAGCCAGGTCTGTACACCCTACCTGCTTTTTTTCGGAGTACATGACTGTGCCAGTTTTCCATCTTCATGTCCAGCATGGATGATCTGCTCATGCACAGGATCCCTCCTAGCACCGGAACTTCTGTCTCTACCCAGCTTGGTACCTCAGGAGCACAGAATCAGTTTTTCACTTCCCAGTAATAAATATGTGCCCACTCCCCACACCAGTCTGTGACCTCTGGGGAAAGAGAGCAGCTGTTCTAGTGCCAGAACAATTTCTGCAGCTTGGTCTAAACCATCTCTTTTCCCCCAAGGTTTCTTTGGGTAGGGGCTGCAAGAAGAAGGGGTTGGATAGAGAGCCTTGGAGGCAGCAGCCCACTCCTGGAAGGTCACAGAATCATAGAATCGTAGAATGGTTTGGGTTGGAAGGGACCTTAAAGATCATCAAGTTCCAACCCCCCTGCCATGGGCAGGGACACTTCCCAGTAGAGCAGGCTGCTCAAAAAGCTCCATCCAACCTGGCCTTGAACACTTTCAGGGATGGGGCAGCCACAACTGCTCTGGGCAGCCTGTTCCAGTGTCTCACCACCCTCACAGTAAATAATTTCTTCCTAACATCTAATCTAAAACTCCCCTCTTGCAATTTAAACCCATCACCCCTTGTCCTATCACTACACTTCCTGATAAAGAGTCCCTGCCTTCAGGTTCCCCTGAAACCCAGGTGCCACTCAGAAAGAGTTTATTTGGTCTGTGCGAAGGGAAGGGATTGGCTAAAGTTAGAAGCTTGCTTTAGAAGAGAGAGTTGGGGGAGAATGAAGCCACAGGCTGGTTGGTTGATCCTCACAGGCCTTAAAAGTATCCATTCTTGTACAGAACACTCTTTAAAACATCCCCACATAGAAGGCAACCAGCCTTTTTGACCAGGCTTCCTTTGGACTGGAGGAATGTCATTGTACACCTCCTTGTGCTCCGAAAGCCGGACAGGAGAGGGATTAATGCCTATTACCTACCCTCTGCTCCAACACAGCTGGTGGCTTTGCCATAGTTTCTTTTCCAGACTAGAAGAAAATGTTGTTAGCTGGTAAGAGCTGACATATGAGCTTCTGGTCATTATTGGATGAATCTTATTTTAAAAATAATAGCGAAATGGTAATTCCCCTGTGCCTCACGGTACTGGTTAGCTTGCTCTGTCTTTTGTATAAGCCACTTCCTTTTCTAAAGCGCAGTCCCACAGATACATGTACAGTTCCAGTCTGTGACCCCAGTCCATGCTGGCCTCTTTGCTGAGAAAGAATAAGAGATGCCAACATGGCTTTTTCTTTTTTGTCGAGAAAATAGAAAAGTACCTCTCATAAAAAGAAACAAAAAAAAAAATACGACCACTACCCCTCAACTAATTCATTCTCTCTTAACTTTTTCATGCTCTAGTGATCAAATCATTAAGCAGCCCTCATTATTCATTCCAACTTTTGCCAGGGACATGAGCTCTGTATCAGAGAAACACCCCCTCACCATCATAATCATCATCATGACATCTCAGCAAGTTGATACAATTATGCCAGAGAACCATCCCCGTAATTATACAGTTCTTTAGCTCATTTCTGAGTGTATTCACCATTACTATAATCACAGTGAGTACAGTGTGATAAATTAAGAACAGGATCTACAGCTAACTTCTCACAGGATGAAGAGTCTGCCTGCTGCAATTCTGCAATTCTTTACAATATAAATGCAAACCTCTCAAAGCAGGGGCTCATATTTTAATATTTCTTTGTTTTTGAAACAATTGACATTTACAACTCATTTTAAGATGCATATGAAGAATGGCATTTTATGGAGGAAGAAAGGGCAGACTTTATTCCCACATTATTTCCAAAGTATTGCCAAAGAATTGGCAGGGTTGGAACTCACTCCCTAACTTTAGCTATTAAGTGCAGATTTGCACGTATATGGTACATACAGCCATGGACTGTCTCCACAAAAGCATTTTTGCCTTTCAGCTAACAGTGATCACAAAGACAGCTTAGGCAAAAGAACTCTGAGCAGTTACTGATGCTTATTTGCCATCAGATGCTTTACATAAACGACTGTATCATTACTGTAACATAATGCTTTGGTTAAAATATGATACTGGAAAACAGCAGGCAAAGAACTACTTTTCCTAAGAGAGAATTTTCACAAAAGACAAACTGAAGAGGAATGTGAAGGAAGGTTAGAACAGAAGAATCCTAAAAATTTAAAGACCCAAGTAGGAAAGTTAGGGAACTTCATGCCTTTGGCGACAGTAACAGAATTGTCTTTAACAGAATGCACGCAGACATACTAATAACTTCATCCTGTCTATTTCCATTTACCAAACCAGGCACAGCCAAGAAAATGTTGCACTTTGAGATTTCCAAGGAAGGCAGTGAATTGTCAGTGGTGGAACATGCTGAAGTGTGGCTCTTCCTGAAGGTCTCCAAGGCCAACCGGAGCAGAACAAAAGTCACCATTCGCCTGCTTCAACAGCAGCAGCAGCCAAAAGGCAACTCTGAAGGAGCAGAAGATATGGAGGATGGGGGGCTGAAAGATGAAAGGAGTGAGACTTTGATTTCTGAAAAGGCAGTGGACACCCGTAAGAGCACTTGGCACATCTTTCCTGTCTCCAGCAGTGTCCAGAGACTCCTGGATCAAGGGAAGAGCTCTTTGGATGTGCGGATTGCCTGTGACCTATGCCAAGAGACTGGAGCCAGTCTGGTGCTACTGGGCAAGAAGAAGAAAAAGGAAGATGATGGGGAAGGGAAAGAAAAGGAAGCCGGAGAATTCACAGGAGAAGAGGAGAAGGAGCAATCACATCGGCCTTTCCTGATGTTGCTTGCCCGACACTCAGAGGACCGCCAGCACAGGCGGCGAAGACGAGGCCTGGAGTGTGATGGCAAAGTCAACATCTGCTGCAAGAAGCAGTTCTTTGTCAGCTTCAAGGACATAGGATGGAGTGACTGGATCATTGCACCTACAGGTTATCATGCCAACTACTGTGAAGGAGAGTGCCCCAGCCATATAGCAGGCACATCTGGTTCATCATTATCTTTCCATTCCACTGTCATCAACCATTACCGCATGCGGGGCCACAGCCCCTTTGCCAACCTCAAATCATGTTGCGTGCCCACCAAGTTGCGGCCCATGTCCATGCTCTACTATGATGATGGCCAGAACATCATTAAGAAAGACATACAGAATATGATTGTGGAGGAGTGTGGCTGTTCATAGACGCATGCATATGCAAGACCCTTCTCGTTCAGTCGAGAAGAAAATGTTTCAAAAGCCCAAGAAGAGGAAAGACCAGACATGGTACAACCTTTTGTGAATGAAACAATCATTGGAAATAAAAGCAAAAACAAAAGAAAGAGAGATAAAACAGATTTAAAAAACAACAAAAAAGAAGACTTATGGAGGACCAGAAAAGACTTCAGCTATAATAAGGAAGAAAGCTCCACGAACCTGGACTTGAATGAGATACGTCTGAATGGCGGTATGGGTTGGGGATTTCCCCTTCCTTTCAGTATGCTCCTTATTTTATTACATGGTATCTTAAACATTAGTTATTACTAGGGGAGTTATGTTCCCTCCCTTAGTTACCCACCAGTTCAAGCCCTGGTAGCAGCTCATCTAACCTGCAGCAATCTGGACTAAGTCCAAAACGTTATTGAAAGTCCTTGAAAAGCCATGTGTATGAACACTACATTCACTGGCACTTTACCCCCCAAATTTACTGAGGAACTGAGTAGGCGTGTAGTGTTTGAATGTATATATATATGACTCTGTATTTATATACATATTTCTATACATGCAGACACTATACACGCACGTATCCTTAACATTGGTAAAGAGACAATATTGTGCAGGTGTATACACCTTCATCTTCTGCACTACATTTACAAAAAAAAAAAAAACACCCAAAAAAAAAACCACACAAAAAAACAAAACAAAGAAAAAAAAAACAGAAAAAGGAAAAAAGAAAAATGAAGAAAAAAAAACAGAATAAAAAAAAGAACGAATGAAAGAATAAAAGTTACATTTTGTAAAGGTGCTTACAATGTTAGAACTATGCAACCTAGTTGGTTTGAAACTGTTTACCTGCGAAAGAAAGAAAAAGAAAAAAAAAAAAACAGAAAGACTTTTTTTTAATGGAAGTAACTTGTTTTAAAAAAAATTCTTCAGTGAGAGATACTTGAAAGGAACATGTTTGTCCAGTTACTGGAGCCAAACATTTCTATATTTTGTAAAAAAAAAAAAAATTTTTAATCGTTTACTATTTGCACTACAATGGTGTCTGACCTGTCTAATCCTTATTTAACAAATATTTGCAAGGGAGGGTGGTTGGGTGTGGGAGGGGTTGAGAGCTGCACTTATTGTGAGCTATACAAGAACTGCTACAGCACACAAAATAGCTATTTTTATTATTATAATAATTATTATTATTTTGTACCTTAAAATGAATAGACACATACACCAAAGACATTTGTGTGAGCCTCTAAAAAGTCTGTTTGTGGTTGGTACCATTCACCTGTAATAAGTTAAGGTTTGAATTAAGGGTCAGTGGGTTGATTACATTCAGGCTAGAGTATCTGTATAATGTATTAAATTCAAATAGTGCCCTCAACAGAAATTTGCCATTTGAAGTTGGCCCAGAAAAGCCCTGGGATTTGGATCCAAGGTCCATCTAAAGAGAATTGTACTCTTTTGCATGTACAACACTAAGTCTTGTCCCCAGTGCACAGTGACTGCGCATTGTTGGGAAAGAACTTTGCACAAGGGATATACATATATATATATGTATATATTTCTGTATGTATATATGTATGTATATACACAGTATAAGCACTTCTGGCTTCACTTTAATGTTCTTAAAACAACAAATGTTTGTGTGCAAAGCATGGTATGTTGAAAGATTGTTTGCTACTACCACGTGGGAGGCTACACGTTCGAAATGGTATCTGTGTGAGAGAAACCTAAAGTGCTGGTGGACACTTGGAAGGTTTTGATGTTAAAATTGCGAGCAGCTTTGGGCCCTGCCCACCCATCGCCCCTGTAAATATACAGAAAATGGCAGTTGTAGGCTTTCTGTTTGAAATGCAGACTTTGGCGAAAGACTGGCTGTCTCAACCACCGCCCTCTAGCATGACAACTCTTCATGGGTTTGCACGTTACCTATAAGACCTAATTTTCAGTGTCAACACCTAACCTGAAGGGTCCAACCCATAGGGCATAGGTAGATAGTTGTTGGGTTTTTTTGTCTGTTTTGTTGTTTGTTTTTTTTT
>VXBW01003915.1:1030913-1058566 GCA_013400375.1 Thinocorus orbignyianus | reverse complement strand
TGTTTTTTTGGTTTTTTTTTTTTTTTTTTTTTTTTTTTTTTTTTTTTAATATTCTATCGCTGTCATATTTAAAAGAATGTTAAAGTTACAACATTTGTCTTTGGGTAGGGTGAGATGATAAGAGGGAATGGGAGAAACCTTTAGGCCCTGTTTACACTGAATTTAGTAACCCTGAGCCTGAAGATTCAGACTCTCACAGGTTTGCAAGACCAAGCCCCTGTTAGGTTCCTTCTGGTGGAACAGGCTTTAAAATGCCTCTCACGGAAAGAAGCACTAATGTGGCTCCCCACCTTGTCGAGAGCACAGTCTGTAAAAAAAAAATATTAAAAAAACAAAACAAAAAAAGCACAATTTAACCGACTCACATTGGCTAGGGATATATTGTGTTAGCACCTTTATAGCAAGAACTCTGTTATTAACAGTGTAATCAGGGCCTTCATTTTTCATCAGCCAAAACTGTTTGTGTGTGAATGTGCGCATGGGTGTTCTCTGTGTGTGCATAGGTTTGTGCACATGGGTGCAGGTCCATATTTGTACGTATCAATAGAGATTTAAAAACTAAATAAAAAAAGAAAAAAAAGGGGTGTGGAAGAAAAAAAAAGAAAGAAAAAAAAAAGCACCCTCTCCTCCGTTGAATAGGTATCAACATACATGCTTATAGCTAAGTTTTCTATCTAATTTATTCCACAGTATTTAGATTGCATAGTACAGCTAATGGGTTATACATTTATGTACTTTTTATACAATGCATTTTTTTTTACAGACTTGTTTGCAATTTGCAAAAAAAAAAAAAAGTTTAAAAAAAATTATAACGATCGGGTAAACACTAAATTTGTCACTAAAGTATTTTGTAAAATATCAAGGCTTTCTGATTTAAATTACTTGCAGAAGTTTGTTGGGCTTTTGTTTTTTCTTCCTGGGGAAAGGGAGGGATATCAAACGGTAATAGGAAAATTGGAAATTAAAAAAAAAAAGAAAAAAAAAAGAAAAAAAAAAGATGCACAACTAATTTATCTTTATAACTTAAACAAACCAAGTTCCTCACCCTGTTTCATTTGAAGCCAAGTGGCAGAATTACTGTTAATTTTTCTAGCAGTGGAGCCAGGGTCTGGAACAGCAGGAGCAGGGACGTAATCTGTGCTGATTGTTGAGGAGATTACCTTTTATATCATTAGGCTTTAGACTTGGCCTTAAAATTGGATGCACATTGTCCCAGAACCCTTACTCATGTCAGCAGGCTCTCTGACGTCTACTGGTTTCCTTGCGAGAGTCGCAAACCTACTTACATGAGGGAAAGTACAGGGTTCCTTTTGCTGTAGGCAGCATGAAGGGAGAGAAAGGATTTGGAATGAATGGCCCCATATCCAATATTGGTTAAGTGAATTATTTGAACCAGGATGGTTCAAATGGTCGCTTTCTCAACATAGATGGCAAGAGAAGCAGGTGAGATGGCTCATGGTAAAAGTGATACTCAAGTGTGACTAGTTAAAGAGCACTGGAGACCTGAAGACCCAGCATCTTCCCCTATATGACAATGGCAGAACTCCCAGTGGTTGCAAGCAGAGTCATAGTTTTCCTGGCCAAAGCAGAAACAACCTTTAAAAAGAAGTCTGCTGAGTTTGATACCAGCTTTTACATGGTAAACATGGACTGACCCTGGAAAACATGAAACTAGCCTGAGACAACTTGCAAGTGAGGAAAGAAAATACCATTCTAGGTTTGGAGAGCGTGTTTCATAACAGATACACAAAAACCAGGAAAAAAAGGTGTATGAAGATAAAGAAGTTCCTAAGCCCTGCTTTTTAGCTTTCATTTGTGTGTGTATACTGGTCTCAAATTTTAAAGGTTTCTCCCTCCAGTATCTAGATTCAGTCATGGGATTTTGATTTGTGGTCAGAGTTATTTAAAGTAGGGGGAAATGAAAAACTATATGATAAAATAAAATAAGAAATTGGGATGTTAATCAAGACTGATGGATTCCGGCAAAACACCCCACCCTCGATAATTTGATTTAATTAAATCTGCATGTACTTAAAATAGCATTAGAAATTGTTGCCATATTTAAACAGTTGTTCAAGGGCATGCAGTCTTAAAAATTATTTCTCCTTTCAGGTATGACTATACCAAAAAAACCTCAGAAGGTTGTAACTACTAAGGCATTCCTTTCTGTATAACCTACTTCCTATTTAGATTGAAAATGTATTTTCAGCATATATTTCATCACAGAAATGATTTTTTTTTAGTACCTCCACAATCTTCTTGCTTCCCAGTTGACCACGTTTGGTCATCTTTCCCCCTCTCCATGTCAGACGCTTGCTAGATATGAGGCCCAAGAAACTGGCAGAAGTACATGTTAAGACGTTTCTTTGGGAGGGCTGAATGTATTTGTATTCTTGGGTTTTAGCAAAAGGAAATGCTTACAGATGCTTATAATTATCCTGCCCTCAGCTGTCACAGCAGAATACCGACGTAGGGCATAAAACTGCAGAAGTGAATGAAATGGGAGTATTGTCATTGACTTCAATGGGAGAAGTCTCTTACCAAATCATTGCAAAATAGGGCTCTGTTATATATACCTGCTTCTTTTGCATTTATCTGAAATTTAAGCCATCAAGTTCATTTAACTGTTACACCACAAGGCCACGTAGAGGTGAGCAGCAGTATCTCCAAGGCAGAGAAGTTCAGGCATCTGTAAAGTCTGTATGCAAAATGAAAAAAATCATGGACTACGGTTACTCGTGTGGAATAGTGCCTTACTCTGTAAGCAATGTTTTTGATTTTAGAGGGTCTCCTTTCCTAGAAAGTCAGCAGTCAGTCAACATCAATAAAGTGAGCAAAGTCTACTTCTGGAGTGTAGGTAGAAGAGATGTGATGGAAATTATTTAAAGTTCTTTAAGTTAATCTTCGTGTCAACAGTGTGCATCGGTATAAGAATCAGATGTTAATCACTTTCCTTACACTGAAAAAAGCTTTACTCCCCATCTAGTCTCACAGCATTACATGTGGAGTAAAAAGGTTTTCAGTACGAGTAAATAAAATCGTAATTTGACCTTTGTGAGCAACTGTAAGTAGCATTTTCATGGGCAGAAACAAACAACACTTCTAGGTTATATAGCTATTTATTTTTTTTGAGATATAGTGAATCTGTGTTAATTCTCAATGGGTTTCCTATATTTAAATACTTTCAAAACCAACACGTAGATGATGGGTTGAAGATATATATATGCGTATGTATATATACATATTATATATATATCTACAGTATATATATACACACGCAACTATATATATATATGTATATACATATATATATAAATTATGAAAGCCAAGATATTATGAAGCCTATTTTGTTTTTATCATTTTTGTGTTTTGTTGTTGATATTATTATTATTATTATTGTTATTATTATTATTTTGCATACTACATGCAGTGCTTTAACCAATGTCTGTTTGGCTAATGTAATTAAAGTTGTTAATTTATATGAGTACATTTCAACTATGTCAATGGTTTCTTAATATTTATTGTGTAGAAGGACTGGTATTTTTTTTATTTACATTATGTTTAAAGAGGTAACAGTTTGATATGTTCTTATTTGTTTATATTAGAAGTTATTTATTTTCACGGCATTCCGTCTGGTATTTTGATATTTGGAAGGCATGCTACCTATACTTTGTACAGTTAGTGAGCAGTATTCAGCAGCTCCCGGTAGATTTTTAGGCCCTATGTTAAATAAAAGACGTGTTTGGGGTTTTTATTTTAGGTCTTTCCTATTGGTTTGCCAGGACCACTCGGTGCACTTACTGCCAGACACTCTGCCTGCGTGACCAATTTATTCCTACTGTATTTACCTGGGACAGAGGACCAAAACCACCTCTGGTGTAAGTCCAGTGACTTCAGTGAAGTTATACCAGAGATGGTTTTGGCTCACAGAGAAAACGCTTGTGCAAATCAATGCAAAAGAAAAGGCAGAAAGAAAGAGTCTTTGCATTTGGAGGGGGTTTTCAACGCGTTAAAAATGTTTGGGTCTGCTACTATTTTATTTTACTTTGATCTTTTTGTTATTTTGCTCTTTCTTATACAACAGCAGCAACAACACAAGTGAAATAAATAAAGGGAGTTTCACCAAGCATTGTGTAATCGTCCCTTAATATGCGTTTCTGGTTGGGAAATTCATGGGAGATGGGGAAATAACAGAAAAAAATTCACCTTAGAGGTGAAACATGTGGGGGCCTCTTTGTGTTGAACAGTACGATGCCCTTCTCTTCACTGTGATTATGCTTAAATGGACATTCAAATTCATGGCCCTACATGTTGTGGAATTTTAAGTTGTTCGCTTCTCCTTGTGAAATGCACCTGGAGTACCAAAGCAAAAGCCAACTGCAACTTCCCTTTGCCTGCAGGCTGTTAGGTCTTCAACTACCATCACCACAATTCCCTTGAATAACCCAGAATTAGATGCTTACACTGATAAAAGGAGAATTTTTTTATTACAGAGACAACATTGCAAGGCTGTCGGTTCACACACGCTAGTTTATAAATTGATTAGTGGTCAGATGAAGTGATCAAACAGGCCTGATCACCAGCAGCTGATTCCTGGTCTGAGTGAGAAATTATCTGAATACCTTCATATTTGAAAGTAAAGTGATCTTATGAAGGGTTTTCACCAGTCATTGCATTCCTACGGTGACGGATGGACTTCTGCTACATTCCAGTGGGGTGAGGATCAGGGAACAAGAGTTTTGAGGCTGATCTTTAAATGGATTATTTGCACGGTGGCTTATAGTCACTGAAGCTATAAGCAGGCTTTTTAATAATCAGGCACTGAAAGCTTTTCTACAAAAGCTGGAGAAGTAAGTTGCTTGCCTCTTACTAAGAATAAGTTTTCAACAAATCAACGCAATCAGAGCTAGAGAAAGCCTTTGTTTCGGATATGATTAAAACATGACTAAATATTTGCTTTCTTTCTTTTCTTATGATCAATATCATTATTCTTGCAAGAAAGGACAAATCCAACTAGATTTGGAAGCTGCTCTAAGGGAATAAAATCATAAGGGCTACCTGATTCCAACTGCTATTGTATTAACGTGGTATAAATAAAGTTTACACTTGAGGTGTTAAATGGGGAGTTATCCTTCCTCCAGCATAACCTATAGTGCAGTACAGGATAGTGTAATCCAGATTTTTTTTCATTTTCTCCATCCATTTGGTTTTCTTTCTATTTTAAGAATGCTGTTGAGCTCTGTTGCTATTGTACAGGCTTGCTGAAGTGCCCCATCTGAAGAGTAGAGGAGTAAAAGCTGCCTTTTGAAGGAGCAGAACAATCTGCTAAAACTCAAAAAAAACCCAAAACAAACCCCTCCTGTCCTAAAGAAATAAGATGAAGCTAATAATACACAGACAATGGCAGATGACACCAAATGATTTTGCAAAGCAGCTACACAGATAGTGTCTACTCTGTGTGGATTCCCTTCCTTAGAGGAAGGATTCACTCTGCTGCTTGGCTATTGAGTCACTGGGTCGGTTTCAGCTCATCTCGTGATTTCTTCCATGCTTGTCACAGGGCAAGCAGAGTCTATGGTTTGGTAGTCTCAGTGGTTGCCCTCAGTGATCCCTTTCTTACTTAAATTTGTCTAGCTTCCTGAAATACAACCACACGCTGATTTCAAGTATTGCCCAGGGCTCAGAGTGATTGTCCTCTCATATGCTGCTGGCAGAAATAGAGCACAGATATCAAATCCATGGTGTGCAGATACCTGCTTCCCAGGTTCTGTGACCTCTGGGTACTTCATGGTTTCAAAATAGCTGTATCACACATTGTCACCACTTGATCACATCTCTCCTGTCTACTATTGCTTCTCATCAGCTTTGCTAGAATTGCATTGGCTAGAAAAATACTGCAGAAAGTCATGAATTGCTAGAGCATCCCAATTCCTTTGTGCAAGATGGCATTACGTGAATGGTGAGGTATACTGGGTTGAGAGGCCCAGGACTAACTTTTCTTATAATCCTGGAAAAATTGCACTTTTAGAAGACTCTAGTGTCTGAATTCATGAAAATATTTACTTTATGGCCAGCCAGGCTCTGGGAGATTCAAGGTCTCTGGGTTTTCAAGCCTTGCCAGGTGCAGGGACGAGGAGGAGCAAGGCCTGGGCATTTGACCCAAGCTGGCCAAGAGGGTTATTTCATACCATGAACATCACATTCAATATAAATTAGAAAAGTTTGCTGCGTAGCTGCTCTCCCTTGATGGTGGTGGGTCCAGACAACTCCTTGCCCCAGTGCCGGGTCCCTGTGCCCTTCCTTCTTCTCCAAAGCTGTTGCACGCACAGTGTCCAACATTTGCTGTCCACTGCTGGGAGGGCACAGCTTCTGCTGAGAGAATTGGCTGAGTATAATTCTTGTAAATCTTACATCAGTGTTGGGATCAATATTGGTTCTTTAGTGTTATTGTTATTTTTTTAATCTTATTGTATTAAATCTATTTACATTTCAACCCTCGTGTTTCTTTGCGTTCCCTGATTCCCCTTTCCTGGGTGGGGAGGGATCATCGGGTGCTAGAATAATTGTCTGCAAGACAATAAATTGTTACAGGCTTTCTCAAACGATGACATGGGGTTTCCCTTTCCCTTCTGACAGCCAGCAATTCCAAGCACCTGAAGTGGAAGGGTTGGGAGAAAGGTCCCCATGAGCGCACACTTTCCATGCAACTTTGCTTTAGGAAGGCTGGGAGAGGGAATGAGTCTAGCTTGCCTTTGAGCAGTGACACTGCAGCTTATGGACACAGCAGCAAATTCCACATACGTATTACACCACCACATCCCAAAACAATTACTTAATATGCCTGATTCACCCAGTCTCTATTGCATGAGAAAGTTACCCTGAGAAGAGTTACAGCCTCCAGAATTTCATCTAACAGCAGAAAAAACAACAACATAGAAGCTTTATTCAAAGAAGAAAAACATTCAGAGAAAGTTGGCAAGAGATACTATAGCAGAGGTCCCTAGAGGGGCTCTTGAGCAAACCTCTCCTCCACGACTTATACGTACACAAGAATGCCTCTTACGGCTGCATAGAATCCAGTTTATAGGCCTGGGCTTGATCTTAATGAAGTCAGCAGGGTATTACAGACCTGGATAGTTTAACTGAAGGTAAAATGAAGACGGTTTTTCAAGAAAGATCACTGGGTATGAAAGAGTAAAGAATAAGATGGTAGATGACATGGGCACTTTAATGAACTGCATATGAGAGTGACTGGAGTTGAATGTTTTTGAAAAATGAGAAGATAACTTAAATCAGGGTAGAGGTAGAAAAATCTGCAGTTACAGAATGCAGTTTCACAGGATCATTCTACATAAGGGGCCCATTCAAAGGTCTACATCTCAGCTGAGCTTTGTCTTCTACTTCACTGACACAGCCGTTACCCGGTCATGCCAGCCTTGGAAATGGTGCAATGCAGGAAAAAGACACAGCACCTCTTTCAAGCATCAGACACTCACTGCTTTTGCCACCTCGAGGGTGTATAGAGGCGGCAAATCTGTCTAAAGACTGGACAGACAGATTGGTTAAGAAATGACAAGTCAAACTATTTCAATTTTTTTAAAATTTCTAGCACATGACACAACCCTCAGAAACAATTGTATCAGCACTGGCAAGCTACCTTAAGTATGAATCAGGTTTAAATTTGTCATGCTTTCAAATGCATACCTTTTTGTGCAAACCCTACTCCTTTCTCACGCTTTCAGTGGACAGTCCAGTCATTTGGACACAGCTGTCATGGCAAAATTGGCTCCATGTTTTGGCTTCAAGCTTTGCTTCTCCATTTGTATTTCTACAGCCCGAGTACACTGTCAAGCACAGGAGATTTATGCCACCCCCACGCCTGGGCAAGAAGGAGAGGGATCAGATAAATAAGTTAAGCATGTCAACAAAGAAGAGACATTTTCTATGGATAGAAGCTCCAGGTCCAAACAGAAGCAGCCCAGTAGTAGACCTGCCCTGCCAGTGACCCAGCCCAGGTACTGAGAGGGTCTGCAATACCTGGGGATGAAGAGGGGGACTGCAGGGAGAGGAAATGTACCAAGGGGGGAGTGGTTTTCATTACTCCCTTGAAGGAACTGTCACATCAGGTCATGATGCAGAGATTAAATGTTTTGCTCTACCACACAGATTTTCGCCAGCGAGAAGGTAAGTCATCCTTGCCTATCTTTCTATATACCTACCTCTGCTACAGCAGAGTGCATTTTCAGAAGACAAATAATATGTAAAATCCTATTAAAACTTCAAGGAACTAAAAGGGAGAGCTGAAAGCGAAAAATATTTCCACGCAGCTTGCAGGCTATTTAAGGATAATTAGGAGTACAGAACTGAAAAAGACCCCAAAATACAGTATGATAGGTTAGCAGAAGAAGGTCATAGTTAAGTGAGAAAAAGAGGAAAGGACAGAAATGTCAGTAAGTTAATTCTAAAAACATATTACAGAAGGTTAGAAAAGAATCTGAGTACCCTGCAAAATCCATAACATCTAAAAATGAGTTAAAAGGTCAAGTAAGATAAATTCAGTAAGAGCCAATGTGTGCTTTGCAAGTGGAAAACCTGTTTCATTTCTTGCAAGAAATCAACAAGATCATGGACAGGAAACCACGATGACACAATCAGCTTGGATTTTTCAGGAGGAATTTATAAAGACCCCCATGAACTTTTGCTAAAGTAACCAACCCATCATGGGATGAAGAAGGCAGCACACATGTAACTAATAGTTTTAATTAAAAGAGATGAAAGAAATGGAGAGATGTTATTAGTGTCTGACTCTGTATTAGGGTCTGTGCTATGAGCATAAAAATCTGAAATATGGATGAGAAGTCATACGAGAACGTCTCCTGCCAATACTAAGTTAATCAAAATAGCAAAGGCACAGAATTGCAGAACAGCTTCACAAAATACTGAAAGAGCAGCTGAAAATCAACCCGATAATTGTAAAGTTACAGTGGTAGCACAGGACATATGTAGGAGTAAGAGATCCCAACTTCACATGCTGCAGAAGTGAGCTGCCCCTCGGGAAAGGGGGTTTAATGAGCAGTATAAGGAAGAGTGTCCATTAAATCCTTATCATCACTAAGAACAGCAAGCTGAACATTTAGGAATACTAGGCAAGGCAAGGTTTGTTGCTTATTAGACCAGTTGCTCTAGCTGGAAGATGCAGACATGGTTTTCGGTATTGAAAGAGAACAGCTGATTCCAGGGTAAAACAGAAACACTCATTTGGTAGCTGAAGACAACAATTAGGCCCCTCCTTTTGCTTTCTCTCCTCCAGTATGAGAAAAGTCCAGCTCACTCAAACTCTCCTCATGCAATTTCCTTAGAGGGACAGACAGAAGGAAGAAAAATAAGACAATTTTAAGGTCGTCGTGTTTCTGATTGGAAAAACTCATTGCTGATTCTCCATTAGTTATGTCACTTTTACCTCAGTATAATACTCTCTCTGGTAGAACAACATAGAGGAGGTTATGAGCCAACACTGATCCCGTGCATCCAGAACGAATTCACTCAGCACCAAAAGACAAAAATACAGTTATGGTGCATAAACCAGACAGCTTGGTTATCCTTCTGAAGAAGCCAGTTGTTTTTTGTTTGGGGTTGTTGGTTGGTTTGTTTTTTTTTTTGTTTTTTTTTAATACCATTTTTAAGATCCCTTCCTGTTAAATCCCAAAACCATATAATCCTCATGGCTGAGCAGCACCAACCTGGGATGATTATCTCTGTGCTTTCTTCAAAGGCCAGGCACTGTTTCCTTCAAGCTCAAGTTCAAGTCCTAGGTGCTTCAATTGCACAAGCCATATGCATCCCTGGGGAGACAGACCCACGGGCAAATCAGCTTCTGAAGGGTCAGGTTTGCCTCGCTGCATTCATGCAGCAGCAACAGACGTTGTGTTGTTTACATTATTACTACTATTATTCTGGGCCTTCACTATCTAAAAATGAAAGGAAGGAAGGTGAGGAGGGAGGGAAGCAAGACAAGCCAAAACAAGGATGAGGCTAAAACCAAACTTAAAACAGTCTTCGTACAATTTCCCATGTAAACAAAATTGTTTGACAAAAAGTTTGCTAGTTGTTTTTTTTTAAAAAGGGAAAAGGAGGGAACATAGACTGAAACGGAGAAGTGGATGTGACTTCGAAGATAGGAACACACCAGTGGGTAATAACTATTTATAAAACAATACATGCATCAGCTTGCCACATATGCTTTCTACAAAATGGTATATAGATGACTAAAGTGTGATAAAGAAATGCAGAGTAAAGTAACACAGAGCCTAAATTTAGACACATGGAGATTTTTCCAAATGTTGCATTTTCAAGTCTACTATAAAAAAGACAAGGAGGGAGGGGAAAGATGAAGGGATTTTTTTTTTTTTCAAACTAAACACAACTGTTTCACATTTTCATTTTTTCATTGTTTCTTCCCTTTTTTTAATTTCCCTCAACTTCCAGCCTTTGTTCCTTTGTCTTATAACACGTTGTTATTCTCAATATGACAAAAGTTGTACTTTTAATGCCAAATTGTTTGATACATTTTATAAAAGAAAATGTAAGACAGACCTTTGACTGTAAGGAGATGTGGAAGTTTGCTTGGTGCCATAATGTGCTACATTCATCATTTTCAGTTAACCCCTTCCTTGACCAACTGCTGCCTTTGTGCCCTTAGCAGTGCATTTCCTAGCCAAGCAGCTGAACAGATCACCCCTTCTGCAGAGCTGGAGTGGTCGAGCTTTAAATTTCTTAGATGCTCCTGTGAGATCAAATTAAGTCTTTCTTGGTACATTTCGCAGAATGGTGACCAGATCTCTGTGCTAAAAGTGCTCTGCCTCAAACCTGGCCCTTTCAAGGAATGATCTCAAGCCAGTCTGTGTTTGCATTTGGTAAGAGAAGCAAAGTTTTACTGCTACAAATAATTGTTATTCCTGCCATTCCAACACAAGGCCTGAGCTGTGTTTTGTTCTACGGTGTGTATGTTCCTTGCATAACATGATCCTTTAGATCTGGGAAGTGCTCATGCAATGCAAAGGCCCTGACAGTGTCACCAAGGGCATGATTTGAAGAAGACGAGGTGGGGCAAGCAAACAGAGGCTTCACAATATATAAGGCAGCCTCCACTGGTTGCAGAATCTGATGACTGTGTGTCGATAGCTGGAATCATAATACCCTGTGCTAGGGCTAGATGTTAGGAAAGACAGCTTTTTAAGTTACAAAATGAGCACTTCTGCAACAGAAACAACTGTCAGACAAATATAGAACCCTGAAATGTCATTTTTATGCTCTTATTTTTTTTTTCCCCCAAAAGTAATACTACACTTTAAAGTACAGTGGAACATAATGACAGTTTTAAAGAGAAAAGGTACAGATTTTATTTTGAAGGCTAGGTATAGGAGAAATGAGTCAGACCTGATCTCAGGGACACCAGAGGAGATTTGGAGTTACTGCATTTGGGTCATTTCTGATGTAGGCAAGTATAACTGAAATCAGGATCTAGCAAACTGGGGAATAAACAAAGACAGAACTATCCTTCACTTGAAGNCAAAAAAAAAAAAAAAAAGGAACATAAAGCAAAGAGGTATATAAGCATAGAGCACAGCACTATGGAGTGGAAGGAACATGTGAAGCTTCTTCTCAGGCTGACCATGGCAATGCTTGTCTGTACAGTTATCAGGCAAGAGAGTAAAGAGACAGGAGGTCAGAGAAGTATCGTAAGCAGAACCAGATAGATTTAGAAGACCAGCATAAACATTCTGATCTGGAACTGAAGCTGCATATAGACCTCATATTTATTTCTTTAGATGCAAAATTACCTGTCTTGTCTTTGTAAACAAGTTGGCTGTGCTGCTTCCCTCAAAGGAAGCCTTACATCCGCTAAGGTAGCTGTTGAAAAGTAAAGGACCTGGTGCTTTAGGAGCTGGTGCAAAACTGGAAGGACCAGAGTCAAAGTATAGATTGTCACCGAAAAAGGGAAAGCATGTAAAAACTCACTCACTTTCAGCAGCATACTCGACCAAGCTGATATATGTAACATATAACTAATAAAAACAAAGATGGCTTAGTAAACCCCTTCTATAGAATAACACGTTCACAAAATCAAAATTCTTTAAGGTTAGGAGTATTTGTCAAAAGTGTCCTGGCTTTGGAACACTTCTATGTGATTTGGCATAAAAGAAGAAATGGTAGAGATTGCAGCCACACACACAACCCTTTGCTTTGATCTGTGTGTGCTGCACAGCCATTCCAAAAGGGAAAGATAAACAAAGCACAGCCTGCTTCAATTTCTGGTATCACACACCCTTTTATAATTGGGGGAAAATCCTTCTGTAGGGTGGCAGGAATCACTTCTCTCTATTGCAGTCAGTAAACTTCATGAGAGGGTAAGTCCTTCAGCCTTCCCATGTATGTACACTCATTGTACCTTGTATCTCTAAACATGTTTTAAGCAGTGCCCATCAAAATACAAACCATCCTTTACCATCAGACTTTCTCTCTGCAGAAACTGTTTCTGGCAGCAATGCTAACATTTTTCTTTACTTGGACTGCAAGAAATGGTTAGTCTAAAAGGATCTAGACTGATGACAGTGATGCATGGTATTTGCTGTTCTAGATTCACTATGTTCTCCTCATCTACCACCTCTGATACGTGACACTACTCACTTTTTGACCTAAATTATTATGCAATCTTACTTTGTGCTATTTAAATGTTGCCACATTTCACCTTTATTACCACTAAGCAATGACAGCTGAAGTGATTCCTAACATCATTTGTGCTCTGGAATATATTCAGGTAACATAGCCTACCAAAGTAAGTTCTTACCGTCTGACAAAGTGTTGTGTGCTTGGAATTAATCTGAACATCTACTTTGGATATCTGAAACCCACTTCTCAGGAGCCAACTACTGAGCGAACAGTGTTTACGGCAAATATAAAAATACATTATTTCAATATTGACTAACAGGAGGATCTATGAATGTTGGGGGGTTTTTGTGGTTTTTTTTTTTTTGTTGTTGTTGTTGTTGTTCGTGGTTTTGTTTTGTTTTGTTTTGTTTTTTTTTTTTTGTTTGTTTTGTTTTGTTTTTTTACCAGAAATGTAAGGATAGCATTTTTGATCTTCTAGTAGCAAGATTGCAGAGAAACTGATGAAAAAGTTTGTTTAATAGTATTAAATACACTGCAGAATTTAATTATGCAACTTGTGAAAACAGTTAGGGAAAAGAGACACAGTTACAAGGCATCTCAGTCCCACAGAGGCAGTGGGATGAATTGTCCTGTCCTTGCTAAATATTCTTCCTAAGAATTCCTGCTGAGCTAGGTGTACTCTCATCACTTCTGTCCCCTTGCCTCAGGGGAGGGACATTAGGACCATTCCTAAGCCATTTTGTCACTTTTAGCAGCTCCAGGCTCCCTGTGCAGGGTGCTCAGGGCAGAGACAAAGCCAGTCATGGGTGCAGAAGCAGCCTTGAGCTCTTTGGCACAATACTGCAGCAAGCAGTGCAAGGCAATGCTCCTCCCAGGCATCCAGTAGTGCTGCAGAAAATCACACAGAATGGTTAGAGTTGGAAAGGGCATTAAGGATCATCAGGTTCTAACCCCCCTGCCCTGGGCAGGGACACCTCCCACCTGACCATGTTGCTCCAAGCCCCATCCAGCCTGGCCTTGAACCCCTTCAGGGATCAGACATCAACAACTTCTCTGGGCAGTCTGTTCCAGTGCCTCACCACCCTCACAGCAAAGAATTTCTTTCTGATATCTAATCTAAATTTCCCCTCTTCCAATTTAAAACCATTACCCCTTGTCCTGTCACAACAATCATATATGCTCTTCCAAGATGTGAGCACCTATCAGGGATTGATACTTTAAACTCCGAGTGGATTGTGGAGGCAGAAGTCACTAAAAACAGGCTAACAGAGATCGGGCTCCTCTGCACACACAACAGGGTTTCCTTGTGCATTGGACAGAAAGGCTGGTGAAGGGCAAGGGATCACATTTGAAGCTGAACCCTGAGGAAACTGGTCAGCAGTACACTGGAGGAGGATGTGACATTGATGCCCTTGGGAAATGTTTGGTTGAGGACTTGGATGTGATCCGAATTGTGATTGGAAAACTCAGTGTGGACCTACGAAGTCTCTCTGGGGTTAGGAACAGAAATGATCTATGGCTACAAATGCCTCCCTAGTGCAGTATCAAGGCGCTGCTGGCATTCGCAAAATCTGTACCTAATCCTGCAGTCACTCAAACTTCTTTGATGGCCAAATTTCAGTGGCTGTCATCTCACAGGGGCCCATATAGCTGTCAATGCAGCTTCTAGCCACACTGACTTGCACAGGGAAACACCTCAACAGGGTTCACAAAATAGAGTCCCCCTCGCTGTTTCACTTTGCCATGGATATGATCCAAACATAAGACCCCTTGTTCAAATAATCTCTATCCTGGTTACCCAGTAGCTGGAAAGTCACTCAGAACATCTAATGATAGGAACCAGGACTCCCATAGTCCTTCCCTAAAAGGACTGGAACTGTTCTCCAAGGCAAGGCCTCTAGAAATGGCACAAAATGTCACCATTTTTGCCATAGGTCTCACTTGTTCCACCTTATTCAGTACTTACTGAACGCAGAGTAAGCCAGCCGAGGATCTGGGAGATCCGCACCCTGGGTTATTTACAACATGGCTACACACTACTGGGTGAAAACTTCTTTTCTGATATTTATTTAAACCAAAATGCCAAAGGGGAGATCTAGTACTGATTTCCCAGCTGTATGGCCCTTGGTTACTATTTTGTAACTCCACGTAAGCGAAGTTCCACTGCATCTGGCAAATATCTGTGGGGGCAGAACAACTCAGTCATTTAAATATGTAACACGGTTCCTCCTATGTCTGCATTAGGGCAACACCCTAGTCTGTGACTCCCAGCAGGTCCCAGGCTGTCTTTCAGGTGGGATTTAATGTGAGGTTCTCGCTGCCTGCAAAGAAAAATCCTCCAGTAATTTTCACTAAAGTAGGGCTATTAGCCTCCCTGACCTGACCATATTGCACTATTCATTAAGCACAGTGTGGGAAAGAACTAGTTTAGTACTGACTCAGAAGGAAGAGTGCCACCCACTGAACCAAAAACATCGCACTTAGCAGCAACTGGAGAATATACCTACATAGGTAGATAGGTGTTATGCTATATATATACACAGTGTCTGTTGAACAGAAACCAAGGAGTGATCTTTACTCTTTCCTCTTTCCTGTGAGGGTGGTGAGGCACTGGAACAGGTTGCCCAGAGAAGCTGTGGCTGCCCCATCCCTGGAGGGGTTCAAGGCCAGGTTGGATGGGGTTTGGAGCAACTTGGTCTGGTGGGAGGTGTCCCTGCCCATGGCAGGGGGATTGGAACTGGATGATCTTTAAGGTTCCTTCCATCTCTAACCATTCTGATTCTATGGTCTGTGTCTTACATTAACGCATTACATCGTTCAGTGTCAAAACTGACCATAAGTTATATGATCACATTTACTCACATTAGGTATGTTGTAAACCAAATACAGAATTTTCTCTGGTGCTCATAGTTTCAGCATCCAGGGAGAAATCCCTAATCTATGACTGTAGCCTTAAACTGGTGGATTTACACCAGCAGAAAAATAAGGCATGGAATGAGACCCACATTATTTCTCCCATACCACTGTTTCCTCTCTACATTGTGGCTGTTGTAAGAAAAAATTTCCTGCTTGATATGCATTTTTTCTACCAGCTGCCACTTTAAATTAGGTTTTCTTATATCATATGGTAGTAAGGATCTTTAGGTTCATGTGAGGAGATGTATTTAACATGCTTCTGATACTCCAGCATAAGCAGCTGTGACATGAAGGCAATTCTGAACATCCACAACCATCACCACCAATTACCCCCTTTATTAGTCTGACCTTGTGGTGGATACCCAGGGAGAATTTCACTGTCAGTCTAAACATTTCACAGCTTCCTATGTTTCATGAATATATATATAAACTGTGTTTCACATTTCACTTGTTTGCTACCCTCCCAAACACCAGCTTCTTAATTTTAGCTGCTTCAGTATTAAGACATAAATCACTTTTTTATGGTTGCTGCACCATTTTTCTGCTAACAGCTGTCATATTGCATTAGGCTACATCATACATGATGAGGAACGAGGGAGAGGTGGAGCATAACATGTGCAGCCTAACAAATTTATTATGCTATTTGGTTGATAGACCTATTCATCTTTCAACGCTGAGAGTTCAGTAAGTCCTACTAACCCAAACCAACAGCACTCCAGGAAAACGTTAAGAATGTAGATTATACACAAATCAGGAAACTCTGATACTGTGTATTCAGCTGGGATAATCTACTCCATGATAACGAAGCCGATGTATTTTAGGCATCCATTACCCTGACAATGCTTCTATGAAAAGGCATTTATAACTCAGTTTCCAAGCACCACAGTGGAAATCTATAGTGAACAATGGAGCTGCTTAGCTTGTGGTTATGTTTATACAGCTCAAACCCACTCAGGACTTGTCTACACTGCAGGGTTGTGGGCCGATGAGGAGATACCACATCTCAGCTGAGGCAGCTCATGGCTTCCTAGTGCGGTGTGGCCATTCCCCAGGCCCACATTTTGGAAGTAGGTGAATATCCACCCAGA
This sequence comes from Thinocorus orbignyianus, assembly GCA_013400375.1. Lineage (NCBI taxonomy): Eukaryota > Metazoa > Chordata > Aves > Ciconiiformes > Thinocoridae > Thinocorus > Thinocorus orbignyianus. Next base: position 1,041,893 of record VXBW01003915.1, on the reverse strand, counting down.
ACAAGTCGCCAGGGTGCCAGAAGTGTTGCTTTCCCCTCGACTGAAAAGTGACACCGCGTTCCTGTCTTTTAAGGAGGTTATCCACAGTGTGAAGCATCCCTAATAACGTTTACCAGCTGGGCTTCTCTGACACTGGCGTATCTTTTTAAAACGGGCTGTGAAAACTGGCAAATGCGAAAACCTGTTTAAAAACCCTGACCTCGAAAACATCAGGAATTCTTATAGCTACTTTTACCGAATCCTGAAACTGAAATTTCCAAGTGAAATTCTTCTAACAGAAGAAACAGACAATTCTGCCAGAGAAAAAAAAATGAGTAGAATCATAGAATTGTCAAGGTTGGAAGGGACCTTTAAGGCCATCTAGTCCAACCATCAAACAAAACCACACCCCATCACTAAACCATGTGTCTCAGCACTATGTCACCCAGCTTTTTGAATACTCTAGGGATGGTGCCTCAACCACTTCCCTGGGCAGCTCATTCCAAGGCTTGATAACCCTTTCAGTGTAAACATTTTTTCTGATCTCCAATATGAAGCTCCCCTGGCGCAACTTGAGGCCATTTCCTCTTGTCCCATCACCTGCGACTTGGGAAAAGAGACCAATCAAATTCATGACAATATTTAAATTTAGAGGTACTGTATTGATTATTTAGGCTATAATAGTACAGACTATAGAGGATTTTGTAAGTGGAACATAGTTTTAAGGAGCACTTAAAAGAAATACTACCCTTCTTCCTTTCCCATGCAAAGCCCCCTGCTGCTTCTGCAGTTATTGGGGGTTCCTTAAATCAGAGCACTGAGACTCCATATTAAGGAATACACAAATTAAAATCTTTACACTTCTAACTTTTACCTAATTATCTTTACAGCAGCATTCATAGTGTGGGGAATACTGTAAACATGACTGTGCGGTAATGTTAATTATGTGTAAATGGCAGTTGTAAAGGTTTTAATAGTGACCTCTGTAACTAGAAACCTTATTGATCATGTCTATACTCCTATGTGTTGGCTCCATGGTGCTGGCTAAAACACCAAAATCCTCTCCTGGTGAGTGCTGAAGTCTGTGTAAAACTTGGAGTGGACTCCAGAGGAACAAATTCTTGTTTGGTCACTTTTCAGAAAGTGTTACAAGCACTTCTCCTCAGTAAATTGAAATTTTAAAAGTCAAACATGAGTCTGAACTATTTTATAGAGCTATGAATAAATCTGATTGGTTCAAAAATTCATAGAAAGTAATCCATGCTGGTTTGTATTTAAAACATTTGCAAAACAATATCTGAATGAAGACTTCAGTAGGTCTGTTGTTTCCTGCCTGGGTATCAGCACTGTTGCCGCTAACAAGACCCTTTAATTTTCTGTATTTTCTGAGACCTATATACAACCCTTTGGGTCCTTTGCTAGTTCAAATAATTTTGTATTTAACACACATGCACACTTATTTTGAAATAAATTTACTGGAATATGAACCACATTTTTTGTAGTAGAAACTGTCCATGGACTCGATGTGATCTGGAGAGATGTGTTTTAAAATCCAAAACGCACCAAAACACAGAATTTGTGCTTTCCACCTCTATTACCAAGCTGCACAGGTAGCCAAGGTTTTCCTACAAGCCATGAAAGTTTTTGTCATGAGCCACAAATCATTTAAACAGCAATGAATAAACCACGTCACAATATCTGGGCGATATCTCAAATGGACTTTCTCTGACACGTAGCAGATAAAGCTCCCTGAAACTTAGATTTTTTTCATTGAAACTCAAAAAAAGACTAGGAACCACTCTGTGCGGTCAGCTCTGGTGAGCAGTACATGAGACTATGTTTTTTGTTCTCTTAATCTTTGAAATTAAGTTCATGTGAGTGGTCTTCTGCACGAGCAGAAAATCTGCAGTTACAGCTTGCCACTACACATGGGTGTTATTCCTCACTCCTTCAGTGCAGCCATACAAGACCTAGTCATGTTTTGTTTTAAAGAGGTTAACCATCTCTGAACCTTATGAAGTGCTTTGAGTGTTAATGGTCTCTGTTCAGTTCTGTGTTGCTTTGAAATAGCCCAGCTTATGCATCTGTTTATTTGAACTCCGATTAGCTAATGCAGTTGTTTATTTTTCCTTAACTAGAGCACTAAAACACTTATTCTATATAGTTTTAATCATTAACTCCTAAGAAACACATTTTTTCAGCAAAAGAACTTGGAAAAAGTTATTCACTTTGAGTGGGAAGAGTAAGATGATTTTATCCACATTTGAGTCATATTGTTTTAAAAGCAGAGGAGAAATGACAAAATGTTGAGACAATTACATATGTGCAAAATTATTCGTTTATTTGATGTTTGAAGCTAGCAAGATGCACGAATTTATTTAAATTTTGTTTGGATAAAACCTTCCCTTGACACTACGGTCTATGTATTTTAATTTGGTTTAATGCCTGGATGCTTCGTATAAAGCCAAAAGCAAAAAGTACATTCTCCAGCTCTATCTAAGAAGATTGCTAGTTAACCACTTTTTAACCTCTCCAGTCCACTGTAAGGACACCAGTATCAAAACTCTAGCTCTAATTTCCTTACGTGGAACAATCTTTATTAGAGCAGAATGAAATTCTTGCATCAAAAGAAACCTTTTGAAATGTAAGGAATGATCATATCGATGTTTTCAAAACGGAAACTTTCCACTACTCATTTTGAAATAAGGGTTTCTTTTGAAATTTACCTATATTCAGTTTTAATGAATGTTAAAAAGCCTAAATGAAATGTCTTCTGACCTGAAATGACACGTCTTTCAAATTTATGTATTTGTTGCTGTTTGGCAAGAAAACTGACAAATTTTAATTCTGGGTGGACCAAAAGAAATGTTTTTATTGTCATTGATTTTTTGGTTTGGCCAGCATACAAACACAGATAAATAAGTTCTTTATACGATTCCAGTCTTCGGATTAGCAAGAATGAACTTGATCAGAAAAACTGTCCTTTCAGTCTCACACACGTAAGCAGCAAGTAACTGTATTTGTTTTCACAGGGTTACTTCATACTTATGCAAGAGAAAAAGGAGCACAATTTCCTGTCAAAATAGTAAAACCAAAAAAAAAAAAAGGAAAAGAAAAACAAACCAGTGTAATAGAGCTGCATCTCTCCTGTGTGTTGCTTGACACCAGCTGAAACAAAGCTGATTTGAGACTCTGCAGAAGCATAGTTTGGAAGTGAACTAAATAAATTCAATCCTGCAGCAGCAGAGCAACTCCCCTGGACACCGCGCTGGGAGGAATCAGGGGAGTTTCAAGGGGCTGTGGGTGGAAAAGAGGATTAGGAAGAGCCAGCGAGACTTGGCCGACCTTTGCAAACTTCCTGACCCCAGCTTTCCACTCCTGGGAGCCGGGCTCTGGTCGTGGGAACAGCACCTGCCTTCCCCAGCCCTGTCTCCACAGGGGCTGCTGCTGCCCCACGGCTGCCTGGGGCCAGGAGTGACCGCAGTTAGGGGAAAGCCTCCATGCCTCCTCTGCCCCACGCCTGAGTTCACAGAGCAGGGGTAGCCACAAGGAGGAGAACATTTGAGGTGTGGTGGGGCAACATGGTTCATGGCTGCAGGTTTTTTTGTACAGCCGCACTGGAGCGAAGTGACGAGCCCCACCTCCCTGGGGAAGACGGACCTCAGCCCAAAAGATGGGACAAGAAACAGGAGCTGCCATCATCTTTAACCAGAAGTCAACCACATGTCATTTTTTAGTCATCTAAAGCTATACCATCAGTATTTCCCTTACACAAAATGTTTAAAGCCATCAAATACAAGAAAGAAATAGGATTGCCCAGAGAAGTTGTGGATATCCCATGGCTGGAGGGCTTTTAGGCCACGCTGGATGGGGCTTTGAGCAACCTGCTCTGGTGGGAGGTATCCCTGCCCAGGGCAGGGGGGTGCAACTCGATGATCTTTAATGTCCCTTCCGACTCTAACCATTCTATGATTCTCTGATTCGATGACTGGAATAACACAAACAAACTGAATATTGAATAAAATTTCTATATCACCCTGACTCTTTCATGGTAATGCAAAGAACTACAGTACTTCAACACATATATGTGCGATAGACAACCCGATGAGTGCTACAGACTGAAAACATAGACCTACTTGGGTCAACACCTCCACCTCTACCCATTTGTATGAGGACAGATTTTCATGTATAGTGTTATGTCTGCACTCGGAGCACACGTGTGAATCTGCATGTGTGCTTGTCTAGTGCACACATGAGTTACCCTCATATTCCTGTTTAGAGGAAGATTTACCCTATAGTAGTGGTAAACACTTTTTCCCTTTCCCTGCTGTTGCATTCTTTCGCCCTTTTTCCAGTTTCCTTCTTTCTTCAGCTTTTCTTTCCTCTGAGTAATACCACTTTCACATGTTTTTCTAAGCTTTATCATTATATCTAATCAAATTGAAGAATCCTATGGTAATATTACCATTAGTTCTTTTTATATCTGTCTTGTGTAATATTTCTTTCATTTCTGTGCGAGTTATACAAAAAGAATAATAGTATTTATTTTCAACAGGAATATTTGCTATGTAAGACAGGAAAGACTCTGGACATAGGAGAATTAAAAATAATATAAAAATATTGCATTATAATACAAATACCGACACACATTTTGTATGCCAAAACACAGTGAGGATGTTTTAGCTGGGTTAGTTTACAACTTGTCCTAAACAAAGGGCAAGGGCAATGCATCTCTGTGCTTGCCTAGCCTAGGGACAAATCAAAGTCAATGAAGTCAATGTAAAAGTCAAATTTTCCCTTCTGGCTCCCTATTCTGGGAACAGAGGAAAAAAATCATAGCTTTGGATCCACCTTAATTACAGGTGATGGTTGTTCCCTCTCCCATCATTATTTCTGTATAAGCTCAACCCAACTGCATGGCACTACGAGAAGCAGATTCAAAAAATCCTCAGCCCTTAGGTGCCTTGTGGTGCCACAGGGGGAGCAGACAAGAAGAGGAACCTTGTTCCCACCTAACTTGTGCTAATGAGCAATTTGGCTAAACAAGAAAGGAGGTAACAGACTTCAAATATGGACATGCAGGAGCACTCCTAACCTTGCCGTGAATCTTTATTATTCATTATTTTATTGTTACTGTGCTATAGTTGTAGCCCTTTTTAAAAGCAGAATGGAATAATACAAAGAAGATGGAGTGTTAAGCTCCATCAATAGAATAATTCAATATTCAATTCTACATGCAGATATTAGAACCTGAAGTGGAAAATTATTAATGCAGAGAAAAGCTGGACAGATTGATGTCTGCAGATGAGTACAGGTTTTTAGATAAACAGTGAAGCAATTTATTGTCTGAAGATCAGCAAAGGGAGGGAAAGAAATGTCTCTTGGAATATCAGATCTTGGTGGTTACTGCAATTCCTATTAGGTAAATCAGATTTGAGTCTGTCTAGAACTATTCAAGAAGCAGGAGAAGGAGAGACCTCCATTCTGATTTTGATCTTGCATCTTGAGACGTGTCCATTTCAAGATGTTTTTTACTTGGTACATTTCTCTCCACACCTGCTGCCCCTTCCCTCTCCTTGGAAGGGCAGAATTTGGCAGAGTTCTGCTCTTGGGCATGGTCCTGCCAGGTTGCTGGGTTCCTGCTGTATAAGAGCAGAGTTCACAAAGGCCATGGTCACAGTTCTCATCTGGGAGTGGTGCTACCCTTGTAGTACATGAGATCTCAACAAAAGAGAGTTGGGGAGTTCCCAAACTGAACTGCCCTAGGTGGTAGTTATGGTAATACCATAAAAGTGAAAGCTCTCTTTATGAGCCCTTAGTGAGAAATAAAACTGTAAGGAAGTTGTCTAGGCTGTTTTCGAGAAGGCAGCTCCAGTAAGGTCTTACATCTCCATTTCAATAACAGCAGAGAAACCTACTGATTTATTGCAATGTGCTTTTAAAAACTTTGGGATGCTTCAGGTGGCTACAAGTAATGCTGGGGCTTTAAGCAACAAACGTTTGGATGAACTCAAACATTCCGGGTTTTCCTGTGCTTAATACGTTGCATTGCTATCTTGATATGTAATGTCACAGATGGTAATATTAGTCATGAAAGAACAAAGAAGCCAAGTCCGTAGACAAATTAAGGTGGCGGAGGGGCAGAGAGAGAGAGAGAGAAAGGAAAGAGAGACAGCAGTGAATGCCTACAGCAAACAAGTTTTATTTTAAAGCTTCTTTGTACCCACTGAACGCCTTCTCAAGATCTACGTATTGGCAAAAATAGGCATAGAAAGCTATAAATCCTTTGCCTGGCTGGTATGCACTCTGAAAAGTAGAGCAAGTACTGTGGTGAAAATACTTGGAAATGAATGGATGAACTTAATTTAACAATGGGCAGTCATCCCACAAATTCTCATGCAAACCAGTGGTTCCTCTCTATTTTTTTTTCATTTTTTTTTTTTTTTTAAATTAACTACACAGCCCTTCTAAAACAAGAGCATTTAGGGTATTTGCCTCTATCTTCTTTACAACTTTCAAATGTCTTTCTTAACCATTTGCATATATTCCATTTTACCAAACATGAAGAGCTCAAGGGAAAGATTCAGACAGACTAAATTCAGGTATGAAAAGAAAGAATAAGACAGTGATTGAAGGCATGATTTGATAGAGAAGTTAAAAAACCTGTGAAACTACATATACTGTACAGAATTGTGAGGGAACTTCTTCCAGCTCAGCACAAGACATGATCACTAGTGCTTCTGCTTGCTAAATTGATTCTGTTTCCATGAACAAAGGAAGTGGAGCTGATGTTAAGCAAGGTAGCACACTTCCATGAAAGAAACACACCTCTTGAATAATTTTTGAAGTCAAATATGCAATCCCATTGAAATAAATTCAAGTGTAGAACTGTACTGGCAAAAATACCTTTCTCATCTCTGAGTCATCTAAGTGTTTCGGATGACAAGAAGAAATGTAATAATTGGGCCAAAGAGCTATGAACAAATGAAACTGAGAAATTTTGTAGAAGAGAAAAACATTTCACCTATAGTTAGTGTAACAGTTTGTCCATAAGTTCAGTGTAGAAACAGATTTCCCACTTTCCTTTTGTATGCAGTGGACTTTACAGAGGTTGGAGTATATATGATGACAATTTATAAGAGTTTGATGGTTGAAGTCTCAGGGAGGAAGGACAGAAAAGGGTGGCTTACAGGTGTGAATAAGGCAATACAAACGAACAAATCCATTTTTAGGCTAAGCAGTAGGGAAAATTCCCAACACTGATTTTCTTGTACTATGGAATAGAGTCCTCAAGTGAAGGGGTAGATGCCTAATAACCTGATATGGAAAATTCTGTATACTGAGAGTATGCTTTCTCTGGCAAGGAAATGCGTAATTTAATAGGTCTTTTCCATTTCTAACTTGGGAGCATTCCAATGTGTAAGGTAAAAGGAAAGACGCATTCAACTTCTGCATCTCTTTCATAAAGCACTTGACCTATTTTGGCATACACAGGTCCATATATTGAAGCTATTTTATTTGAAAGATTTTACTGTTTGGAAGGAGATTAGATCATTCTCCAGAGATTGGACAAATATAGTGAAAGTAGAAATAATGGCAAGTGTTACCCACTCCCATTTATTTTATAAACCAGATTTGACAGTCTTGCTGCACTGTCTGGATTCCTTTGAGAAAGAAATAGCAAACTAAGTTGCATCGCATGTGATGATTTTGTAATCTTCCTCACATTTGTCATACATCACTCTTATTTTCTGTTTTCAATACTTTTACATTGTTCACAAAGCAGATCTCATTTCCATTTACCACTTTGTTTCCTTCTGTGCTAAAGGAGTAGGATGGAAATCTCAGAGTCACTTCTCTGATACTGCAAGAACCTGAGAATACATAGAAATTAATCCCATTCAAAGCCTTCTATTCCATTTAAAGTTCAGTGGGGAATGAGTCTTTTCTGAAGACCCAATACTTTTCTTAATATTTAGCAGAGGCATACTTTACAGAAATAAATTCAAAGGATTTAAAAGGTTAGAACGGCCATTTCTAATTGATTTGGGGCAATGTAAATGGGATGTCAGCCTTTCTACAAGACACAAACACAACAAAATTAATCTTGGGTCAGCTGAAAATGTATTGTAATTAAGTAATGCAACATAAAAAGCACATTTTGTGGGGTTTTTTTCCAACCTGTTAGATGCCCAGAAATTTGACCTTTCTAGACATGGACACCAGAGGGTCCTCTGTCTCCCAGTTTCCTCTAATTGATCTGCACATTTGGGCTAACTCAGATACATCTTCCTAGACATGAATCATGTTAAATATACTTCAGTAACATGAGGAAAAAGTACAAAATGCTGCTGCTGTTCCAGAACAAACTACAATCCTTGGATATCTGTGTTAATTTCTTTTTTGGATTATACTAAAAAAATTGAAATTCTCTCAACCACCTTGTGGTGTTAAAAATGCCGATGTTAAACTGACTGCCTAGCACATTTCAAGCTGTGGGACATGGCTCTGGTATCATGGCTCCCAAACCCATAATACTGTAAAACTCTGAACTTGGATATTTAAGTAAGTTCAAGAAATACTTCTCTGCTGTAGTTTATGAATTAATACTATGACAATTCTGAAGATTAGGTATCAGAATTAAAAGTACATGGCAGAGTCCTGTTAGAGAAGGTCCTCTTACTGCACACAAAATACAGTTTTATCCACTGTGAAGTTTAGTCCAGGTAGTAAAAAAGATTAGATATTGTGTTTTGTGACATCGGAGGGTTTGATGCACATGAACAATATCCTAAAGACATACACTTTAAAGTTGCAAATTGTAGATAATTCCCTTTTCTTGAAAGAGATTTGAGGCTCCTTTTGAGCATTTGTGTTTGTTTGTGGAGAATCAATCCCACTGGTTTTATTACAACAAGATATTAGTTAAACAGTGGTCTTAGAATGATCTACAAAGCATAACAAAACAAAAAACCCAAACCCCACAACTTCTACATCTTTATTTTCCATTTTTTTCCTACTGGGACCCATAGAGTAACAATTACTTCATTTACACATTAATTTTAAGTCTGTCTGGTCCTGGAGGGATTACAGGTCCTTTTCTCTTCTTTGGCACTTCCAAGGTTAATTATCTGTTTTATTCACCTGGCCTGAGATTCCAAACCCCAGAGACAGCATGGAATAAACAGCATTGCTTCTGGGTTTCTTTCCTATTTCACTATTACCCTGAGGAACAACAGAAAACACTACGAACACACAGATCAAGAAACTTCCTGAACTTTGTATCACTTCAACAACTCACATCTGAGGTCACAAGATGCAGACAGGTTGCATGATGCCTCTTGTTAACTATCCTGATAGCCAAAGAGGTCAGTTGCCAGCCCACAAAGCTATGCAAGAAAGCTACCTCTGCATGCAATTCTTCCATATACGTCTTGGTGCTTATCTTCTCTCTCAGCAGACAGTACACACAGAGATAGCACATATTCTCCTTCAGAAGTAGGACAGTTCCTCTTGGAGATAAAGCTGATTGTGGTTGTCTGAGTTGGATGAGAACCATATCAGACTACCTGAGTGACCATGGTGGGACACTTGCTGTTTCTGGAAGAGGCAGTGCCCAAAGATCTTAACGGATGGTGTCCCGAGCAGTCATTTCCCTCTCATTTTCATGCCAAAATCTCTCTGCCAAAGAAGCTTGGCTTTACCCATATTTTTTCCTAGTGCCTGGTTTTCTGTCCCTCTCCACATCACAGTGGAGTGTGGAGTGGACACAGAAAGAAGGGGGTAATTTATTGCAAGCAGATATGGCAGCAAGTTAGGACCAATAATGGGGGCAAGAGTCCATAGCAGTCTGGAGTAACAGCTCAGAAAGGTCATACAGTAGCTACTAGACACATAGACTAGATGTATTTAATCTTTTAGGTGTGTCAGGTAAACCTCGTTGTCTTTGTCTATAAAAAGGTGTTACAGTCTTCCGAGATGAGTTGCATAAAGTACAAGCCTTTGGCTGTTTGATTTTTTTAATTTATTTTTTTTATTTATCAGCATTTTAAGAAACTAGAATATTTACTCTTTTCTCCAGTTTGGACAGCTGGACTTTTTCCCACTGAGATAAGAAATTGCTTTGGCAGAAACTGAGAGCTGTCTGTCTACAGGAAACATCATATTTAAGGTCTTGCTGTTGCAATATTGGTCACTTCAGCTTTATTCCACAATGGTGCTATACAAAACATTGCTGATTGCATCATTAGCTTTTTTCCCCTCGCATCTCTCTTCTCTCTGCACTCTATTCTCTCATTAGATTGAAAAAGACATCAAAACTAAGCTAACTAAATGCTCTAGAAAAATGTTGAGGATAGATTTTTGTCAAAGAACCCATATTGCATGCTCAACAGGGCTGAAAGCTACCTGATGGGTGATTATAGAAAAGATTACATTGGATGTTTCTCAGAGACAACTGGCAAAAGAAGAGACAACAGTTACACAATCCAGCCACAGAATTTTGCCAGGATATCAGAAAAGAATTCTTCTCTGTGAGGTGATGTGGCATGGACCAGGCATCCAGAGAGTATGGGGAATCTCTGTCTTTGGGAATATTCAAAACTCACCCGGAGACAGTCTTGAGCAACCAGACCTAGCTTGGATTTGAGCAGGAGAAAGGACTAGGTGACCATCTGAGGTTCTTTCAATCACATTAGTCTGCTGTTCTACGTGACACAAACCCTCCTGTATTTCAGTGGAGAAAGGTGAGTCTCTGTGTCCCCTGGAGCTGTCAGTTTGTGACACGATTCAGCAAGGGACATGACAGGTTACAAGAAGAAGCGGCTCCAAGACTTGTTGCAACACATTTTGACTTTTTCCACTCCTACACACCCTGGTATCCCTGAGGGGAAAGATGAGGAGAGGTATAGTTAAAGGCATAGCAGCTGATGCAGGCCCTAAAGATCATAGAATCTTAGAATGGTTAGAGTTGGTAGGGACCTTAAAGATCATCCAGTTCCA